>QZGG01000869.1:0-93099 GCA_006409495.1 Sedum album
GAGGAACAATTACCTGCTAACTAGGACTTAGTCCTTAACAAGTCTTAGACCTAGTCTTTACTGCTAACAAGCGATCCTATCATACATCCACATGGGATTGGAGAAATAGGCGCTGTCCTTGTCGGAGCAGTGATTCCCATATCACCAAAATCATCTCTGGATGATATCTTTATCTTTAATTTATTGGATGCATGGTCATCAGAATTAGTGAAGTTAAATTATTGCTTTTATCTAAAGGAATATAACACTACTCTTTTAATTTATAAGGTCAAGAAGTCCATGTTTTTGTTTCTTATTTGAAATTTTATATGGCCTTTTGTCTTGTTTAGGTTAGACTTGTATTTATATAAATAACTTGTCAATCTTATGTATTTTCCATCTTTAAATCAAGAAAATCTTGAGTTTTACTTGCCAATCTTATGGATTTATATATAGGAATGGTTCAAGAAGGAAATTTATGTTTTCGTTAGACCATAGGACATCATCTTAACGTTGATTTTAATCAATCCAACAGATGAGATTTAAACTAAAAATAACCATCAAATCCAACCGCCCGTGTATTTAAAAAACTTAACCGCCCATTTTAATGCAAAACTCAACTTTAAAATACAAGACTCCCGAACAATGGCAAATCCAGGAGTCTTTGGAAGGGGGTCGAATAAATAAAACTGTAACACAAATATATTGAATACAAAAGAGATATTGTTACTTCATCCAAAATACATCAAATTGTCTTTACAAAATGATAATAGTGCACTAAATTTAATTTTCCGGTTGCGGTAATGGAGGTAAACCGTGTTTACGGGTTTTCATATTTAGAAAATGACGCATAATTATCTCATTGTCAATGCCCTTAGACACATCCCTCTCAATATAGCAAATCAAGCTATCATTGATAAACTCATCTCCGATTTTGATACGCATAATCTGTCTTGATAAGTTTCATTGCAGAAATTGCTCATTCCACAGTAGCCGTTGCAACCGATAACACCAAAATCAATTCAATAACTCGATACACCAAAGGAAATGCAGTGTAAATCCACTTTCAACCATTTTTTTGGCAACATCTCCAATGTCTTGTAATGTCAAAAATGCATCGTTGCCTCTCATCTCATAAATCCACCCCCTTTAGCTCTTCTTCTAACTTCATCATGTCACACTTAGAAAAATCTTCTGGATAAAGTTGCGCAAGTTGAATAATATTAGAAAAATTTATATTGGAGAACGAGTTATTCGGATCAAGACATCTAATATTTGAGAGCAATTCAGTGTTCGACTCACTAAATCGATTTTCCATCTCTTGAGAAATCCGATCAATCACCTATTAATTAAAAAAATTATAAACTTATTTCAAAAAACTAAAGCAAAAGAAAAAGAAAAAGTGAGTACCTGATAATATATATCAATTAGAAAGTGAGATAATTGTCGTAGTTAGGGGTGCAAACGAGCCGAGTCGAGCCGAGTATCAGGTTGCTCGAGCTCGACTCGTGTAAGATTGACTATGCTTGAACTCAGCTCGAGCTCATTCGAGCCTTAAAAAAGAGAGCTCAAGCTCGACTCGATAAATTATTCAAATACTTGAGCTCGTCTTGAGCTCGAATCAAGCATAGCTAAGAGCTAAGTGGCCCCTTATAATAAAAAGTAAGGTCCGAACACAGTTAAACCCCAAGAATCATTGTTGATTTATCCTATGTTTGTCTTAGAATGTACATACACACAAACAATGTGGGATATAAGTTCCACTAACTTACTATTGTGCATTGATTTTCACTTATATTTTATCCAATATCATATAATTTGTTGCAAATTGTATGTATTAATATATTTATATTGCTAAGTTCTATTACTACCTTATTTTAACAATGATTGATAATTTATTTTTATTATATGTGAATATAATTTAATTTATATTAATATAATCGAGTAGTTCACGAGCTTATTCGAGCCGAGTACTAATATGTTCATGTTCGGCTTGTTTATTAAACGAGCATCAAATCATGTTCGAGCTTGACTCGTTTAAAATCGAGCCGAGCCTTGACCGAGCTCGTTCACGAGTAGCTCGCGAACGATCGGTTCGTTTGCACCCCTAGTCATAGTGTCATCCCTCAATTTAAAGCGACTTTGAACTTCATCTTCCATATTGAGAATATTAATCTTATTTGTGACAAAATTTCTTTTACAAACTCACGGCCTTCATAAAATTTTGATCTTTCTTTTACAAGAATTGTGACAAAGCATTTGTCAATCTCAATACTAGCTTCATCAAGTGGGCAATGAAAACAAATTAAATAGGTTTCAATTTTTAAACCATGCTCAAAGCAAGCCCTCGACAGTTATGATCAATTCCACAGTCGAATATATTTCCAAGAATTTCGATGGTTGATGCCCACAAAGATAAGAGATGCACGATTGTTGTTAAGTGTGAACCCCAACGCGTAGCTCCCGGACGAACCAAAGTCGATTCTTGATTCAATCCCTTTCCCGTGGAAACTTCACCGTTCGCTAACATCTTCACCAAACGTTCATGTTGTGCTTGTCTAAATTCATCCTTTCTTTTACATGAAGCACTAACCATAATTACCACCATAGATAAATATCCGAAAAAATCACTCACAAATTGATTACTCTGAGCAACAGCTACAACAACAAGTTGAAGTTGATGAGCAAAACAATGGATGTACCTCGAGGGTTTTCATTTAATATGAGAGTCTTTAATCCATTAAGCTCACCTCGCATATTGGAAGCTCCATCATATTCTTGTCCTCTTAACTTTGAAAGACACAATCCATGCTTAGATAAAATTTTGTCTATCCCCCTTTTTAAAGATAATGATCCAGTATCAAGTGCATGAACAATCCCAATAAAGCGCTCCAACACGACTTCATGATTATTTACGTATCTCAAAAAAGTATCCATTTGTTCTTTGATCAAACAATCACGAGCTTCATCAACCAATAAAGAAAAATCTATCTCCAGTATTGCTAATGATGACCTTTGTTGTTTCGGATGCACATACTTTTATGATACTTTTTTTATTTCTTGGTGCATTCTCATTCATCACCTTTGTTAAGGTGAATTTTCCATCTCATTATGACCTCGAAAAGTCAATCCTTGTTGAAGTAACAATCTCACTACATCAACAACGGCAGTCAAACGAGTGCGATATGCATCTTCTAAAGCTTGATTTCCAGAAAATATTTTTCTCACTAAACTCCGTCTCTGATCTTTGAAGGCAAAAAAATAATATTTTGGCATTATTATGTGCGCTTCCCACATCTCCAACATGTTCATTAAACTTCTCTGTAGCTTTTTTCCAATTACGATATCCATTTTTCACGAAAACATCATTCCCATGCCCATAATCGGAATTTCCTCTAAATAGGTAACACCAAAAGCAAAATGCTTCATCTTTAGAAGTATTATATTCCAACCATTTCCACTTTTCAAACCATTCACTTTGAAAGCACCTCAAAATACTCTCTTGAAAGCACCATTCACTTGGCAAGGACCTTGAAGAACGTAAGCCCTCCTCACTTTGTCTCTAACTTGAAAGTCGTAATCTTTGATCATTTTTTTCAAAGCCGAATCACTTACAATACCAACATCTTTATCATACTCGTTCTCTACTTGACGTCTTTTTTCGTTCGAAGTAGCAATGTCGACGAAGTGGGGTTGGCCTAGTGGTTAGGCACCCACTACCTGTGCCAATAGGTCTCGGGTTCGAGTCATGGGGTAGGAGTGAATTCCGATAATCCCTTTAAAAAAAAGTAGCAATGTCAACATTAGCACTAGTTTCGGACTCAACCTCAATTGTCGGCGGAGGTTCAACACTTGATTCGAGCGATCTTTTTCGACGCACAACAAATTTGTCCATCTTTATTTTCCTATTAACTATAATAAAATAATAACAAGATAAGATGAAGCAAAAATCAAATGTAAACTAAGTCATTCCCCAAAGGATGAAAAACTCATTAGTGCATAGGATGAAAAATAATTGCTAACCGTTTTTTAAAATTAAATAAACATCCAATGGGACGGAATTTCGTCTCAATAACGGTAATGTTACTCGTCGGCCGTGTTTTGCTCTCTTCCGATCAACTGAGGAAGATGGATACGAAGGTGTCCTAACCCAATTCCGTTGTCCGCTTTCATCTTCTCTGCGTTCCAATTGATTAGGTTTTATTTTTTATTTTTTATTGTTTTTCAATTTAAATGAAACTACATCGTTTTGGTTTAAATTGTGTTTTTTTATTTAAAATGAAACAACATCGTTTAACTTTAATTGTGTAGTTCAAAAATTGGTGTCATTTAACTCTATGAATTTTTTACTTACATACGAAACAATGTCGTTTCAATATAAAAAAATCAAAAAAATGCAAGAAGGGTCGGCTGACCCCCCGGACCCCCTCCATCCGCCTCAGTTCCCAGAGGGCGTCTGAGAGTAGTTTTTGGGACCTAACCACCTGTTTAACATGAAAATACAAATTATTAGTAACAAATACAAACTTAAACTGAAGTAGCATTTGAAGCTCAATATTAGTAAAACTCACATGTTTAACCAGGTGCCTCTATACTCAGTTGTAGCAAATCTTGATTTTGTACTAAATGGAAATCAGTAGTCAAATGACATTCCACATGCATTTTTCCCAACTCCGTAACAGTAGTAATAACAGAAAACCGCTAATTTTTCTCTTGTCACTAAGGCATGAAGTAGATAACAGACGGTATAACAGTGCAAGGACAGCTCCACCCCAACTATACTGTCGACATCCATCGAGATCCTCAAACAAAGGAAGATATATCAATGAAATCCTATCTCTAGGAGTATCAGACATCAATGTCGGGCCAACCATCATCGGGATGTACGTCCTAGGGAATCCCATCAGCTTCTCAGGAGTCGCATCTGATGCGATATGGTGCATGTGGTTTTAATCCACGCTCTCTACGCCACTGTAGGTGATCTCGGATCCAAATCAGGGATCACTTGCAACAAAAGTGTGCATACTCCATGCCAGTTCTTAGCCCCCTCCTTATACCCAGTGACAACCTCTCTATCTATTGATAAACTAGTGATAAGACCCACATCCTGTAACTTTGTTGTGATCTCTCCGGCACATAAATAAAATGCGTGCATCTCAAGCCGCCATCTCTCAGCCAAAGCAGAAACCAAAGACCAGTTTAAATCCATATTCTAAATCTGTGTCCATTGAAAGAATCCAGCTCTGTCAACAAATGGAATAAGCTATGAATATAAATCTTACATCCTCTTATACGTCAACTCTAGATTTTCGTGCATCTGCCTATGTAAAGTAAAAAGAGTATAGATAAAGTGAAAAGTAATTAAAAATGGAAAATAAAACAGAATTTGAGCCGTCTAATTCAAAAAATTGGATGACTAAGATTTGATACCAATTTACAAATAAAGATACTATTTAATCATTAAATATATCAATACAATATATACGAGGGCAAATTACTTATAAAAATAAATATAAGAGTAGAACGATTTCCTTGAATCGAGGAAACAACATGATTGAATTTTCAAAACGAAATCGAATCCGCATCACATTTATTGATTCTCTTTCAATTGCAGATCGAAGTCTTCGACCATGGGCGCTACTTTCCGACTCGACTTCAATTTGTTTCAATAACAGAGAAAAGGAATTATAAACTCATGACACATTTATTGTAGTGTCAAAAATCAATTGGAAATTGTTTATATGCATTCAACAGATTCAGAGATTTCAACAAAATGATAATATAGCTATAAGGGACAATGTGACGATTTTTTTAAGTTTATATAAACAGTTATAGTATTTTTTATTTAAAAACCAAGTAGCATGAAATAGTGAATCAACTAATAAAATTGTTCATATGTTTATTCATAAATCATAGGATATCACATAGTGAAACATAATTGTGGGTACATGTTATTTTAATAAAATTCACTATAATTCACTATAATTTTATTGAATCATGCTATGTTTCGTGAATCATGTAGTATCAAATAATGAACCATATAATTTGAAAATTTAAAAATAATTTTGAAACATATATATTAATATTTGTAGCTGATTCATGAATCGTAGGGTATTGGTTAGTTAACCGACAGTGAACCGTCAATAAAATCATCACAATAATGACATGCATCATGTTATAATTCATTATTAGATATGTTTTCGTTTACGAACCAACAATGGAACAATGCTTGAAAATTTCAAATCATTTTCTAAAGGACTTAACTAGAGCAAACAAGTTTATTGAATCATTAAACTTAATTGTAGAGTCCATAAATATCATTAAAATAATCAAAACACATTTGATGTCATGGTTCATTAGAAATGTTTTTGTTCACAGAAAAACAAGTATAAATTCTACCAAGCACAAATTCTGAAAATAAGAATTATAATGCACGATAACTTCAATCTAGCAAGGTCAAATATCAAAATTACTATTTTTAGAATCAGGATGGTAATTATGATGTGATAATTTTGAAAAGATAATCTAATTTGTTCAAAAAAGTAAAATTTATCAATCGGTTTCCAATAATTAAGGATGCGATAATTAAGAAATATTTTGAATATATTTCTAATGAATCAATTACGAATGTACCCTTATGATTTTTTTAAATAATAAATTTTATGATTAAATACACAACTCATGTCAGCGTTTGTAGGAGCAGGGACCACCTACCACTAGTCTTCGGCCGGAGGGGGTCCGTAGGATTATATTAAACGAGCGTTTAAGATTTCGTTTTATTTTATATCCCAACTGACCCGTTCCATTTGATGCATTGCCTAGTAAAATATGTTACACATATAAACTAAATGAGTAGTACATAAATGAATTGAATGAAAATGTTTACATAAATTAACTGAATGAAAATGTTTACACAAAATTAGATGAATGAAAATTTACCTGACCATTCCACACTTTCTCACTACGGTGGACTTGTTGCTGATCGAGTAGGCCCTCGTCGATTGGTTCGGGCTCGACTAATCATCGGGATCCATAATGCAAGGGCTTTGACCGGAGTTGGATGCACGGTCCTCTCTACGTGAACGGTGGCTTCGGGATGGCATATACGATATCAAAATGATACTGCACATTCATTATCGTATACAAACGTCAATATAGATACAAAAAACACAATCAATTATATAAATAGCACGAAAATAATCAACTACAAATTGTATATATCTTCATATCCATATACAAGTACAAATACATCGAGATAGATTAAATTTCATTCACAATTAACATCATACATTTATAATTGAACATTGAGGTGATTTACTTACAAAATTCGTCGCCGGAGTCGGGTGGTCCACCATCGTAGTGGTGGCCAAATGAGTTGAACATCATCCCATATCACATACTGGGTCCAGATTCGTCCTGCTCTAATGATGGAGCCGCAACGGGTGGATGATGAAGAGAAGGAACAAAGAAAAAGAAAACCCTAAATTATTCCGGATGGGAACCCATTGTTTTAAACGACGGGTTCATCTAAAATAAAGAAACTCGTGATTTGTAACAACAAGATCAATAAATAATCCTTTGCTATATTTTCATGTTACGTGCAAACTCAACCCATCAAGGGCAATTTAGTAAATTTACTTATAAAATTGACCAAATTATCCCTTGTTGTATTTTCATGTTAGTATTGATAGAAGGGTAAATGATCTTATAGACTCGGTACACACCGAAAATTTAGTGCACCAAGCAAAGTTCTTACATTATACAATACCTTATACTTTCTTCCTTTTATAAAAGGGTAATGACATACGCATCGATCATTGGCGCATACTGAATCCTTTTTAGGCAATTTTAACTCTTAATGCCAAATCCCTGTGTTTTTGATTTAGTAATGTTTGAGGGCAATTTGGTAAATTATAAAAATGACCTTTTTTAGAATGGGAACTCCGGTAGCTGTTCCTCGACTGCGCACTAAGTAAACACATGATTAAGCGCAATAGTATGCAAATCACGCTAAATAAGTGCGAGCACACCACCATAGTGTGACAATTCGACCGAATTAAGAAATTTCACCTTTAAAAAATTTAGTAGATATTCGAACCTAGAGCCTTACCTGGTGCCCACCCACTCGACCACCCTTTGCGACAAAAAAAAACTTTTTACCTTCTTTGCAAATTTTATTCGCAGACAAAGGGGCATTGTTTTAAGAAGGCTGCTAGATACACACCTGAGCTCCTACAACACTCTTTATAAGATGCCTTTTGTTAAGGATAATTTGGACATTTGAAGAGTGGAAACCCGCATTTTACGACTCCCTCGAACTTATCTATGCCTGGCGGAAGAGTTAAAAATGCGGGCTCTCCGACTTCGTCTATCCGCTCATAATAACCTATTCAGTCCAACCCGGACAGCTTCAGCTCTTGTCTTCTCCCAATCAAGATTCTTCTCATTCTCTTCCACAACACTATCACTCTCCGCCTACGCGACCCCATCTCACAAACCCCTCTTCCCTCAACGTGCGTTTACCACCACCACCGCCTCATCCTCAGCCTTAGGAATTAGTAATTGTTCACAATCGTCTTCTGTTTGGAATACAGCTGCCGATGATGTTTTGTTAGGTTATCTTTTCGGGAACAACAAGGCCACTGAGGTTGCTCATTTGTAAGTCTTCTTAGCTTTTTATGTTTGTCTTATAAACATTGTTCTTTTGTAAATTATTTATGTTAGACTTCATGTTGAAAACTCTAGTCTGCAGGTGATTCTATAATTTGTTAGGAGGACAGCAAGTGTTTTATTATTCGCTTGATGTGGTTTCAGGGTCTGGAAACATGTGGTTCGAAGTGGGGACATAGTCATTGATGCTACTTATGGGAATGGCTATGATACCTTAGCGTTACTCAGAATGGTTGCTGATGACGCAGCCAGTGGTTGCGTATATGGATTCGATATCCAAGAACAGGCTTTGCGTAACACATCATTGTTGCTGGATGAGTCGGTCACTCCATCACAGGTTCAAAATGATGCCGTTTCTTTACTGCTATATTTTCTTTTACACTTGCTAGTGAAAGTAGATGGAGTTACTTATGTATGTTTTTCATTTAACTAAGGCTAGCCGAATAGCATTATTAGGATTCATTGATCATAACAACTGAGCATGTTACCTATCATTTTATAAGCGTACTTTCAAACAACAGTTTCTATGAAGTTTATGACAATATATATGGGACCTCTAAATTTTGAGGGAAGGCTGACCATTTTGCTCATTGTTATAAGTTACTCGAAGGACCCGATTGATGATTTGCATAATGCGATCCAAAACGCACAAGGAATGCGGTCCAAATTGGTCTTCATCCATTCAAACATTAGACTTACATTTTGGTTCACATCAAGTTATAAGAAGGAAGCACATTTAGAGGACTTGCACTTGAGATTGATAGATTTGACATTTGAGTTTAATTGAAGATGAAGATAAAGAAAATTCATCAAAATATAACTTGTGAGGGATGCCACATTATGTGGCTATAGCCTTTGTAGGAAAAAGATATTTATCTTATTCAAGAAATACTATTATAATACACTTTTATGTATGATTGAGTGAGCTGTTTGAAATATTACATTATTGCAGAAACAACAGGTCAAGCTGTTTCCCATTTGTCACAGTAGAATGGAGGATGTTGTTCCGGCTGACAAGTTGGTTAGGTACATGTTTCTAATGAGATATTATTCTTTTTAATTTTGATTAAGATCAACATTACATCTGAATCAGTTGTACAAAGGCCCTGCATTCTATTAACATGTGTTACATGCGTGATTACAAAGGCAGTGCAATCTTTTTACAAGTTTCAGTTTTTAGTATGAAGTATAATATAGTCAGTCCTTCAGTCTGTTTAAAGGAATGAAGGGTCATTATTGGTCCTCTTCATATCTGCTGCATTCTCAATACGAATTGAAGATAAAAGGTTTTAATTACTGTATGATAACCTGCAAGGCATATTTTTACCACTTTGTTCTTGATAATAAGATATCTGCATTTATGTAAATTAATGAAGGCTTGTCGCATTCAACTTGGGGTACCTTCCAGGAGGTGAGAAGTCGATTATTACAAGGCCTGAAACAACTTTACTTGCTTTGGAAGCTGCAAAAAGGAGATTAGCTACTGGAGGACTCATCAGCGCCATTGTTTATGTGGGACATCCTGGGGGAAGGTATCAATTTATTTCTTTAGTTGTAATGTTTACAGAAAACAATAATATGAGGACGCAAATTTGAGCTGCATAAATGATTTCTGTAAACTGATGGCCTTTAACCAAAGTTAAATGGAAAGAAATTTTCTCATTCTACCAGTCAGATGCATTGTTAGTAACTTTGGCCTGATAGTATCATCTTTGCATATGAATTTTGAAAAGCAACTGTCATTAGCCATGTGTTGAGTAGAATCAAAGGTTGATGAATATTATAATTGATGCTCGAGTCTCTAGCATATAATAATAGTTCAAGGAACAATGAAACATAGTTGGTAAATTTTTACAAACTCAATATAAGGTATAAGTGAATAATATATAATCTTTGTAGTATGCTTCTTTCATAGCCTTAGAGGTATCGAAAATACATGTTAAACCAGTAATATATAATCTTTATGTAATGCAGAGAGGAGTATGCGGCAGTGGAAACTTTTGCTTCCCAACTACCTGTCGAGGAATGGAACTGCAGTAAACTCCAGTTGTTAAATAGACCAGCTGCGCCTATTGTTGTTTTTATTTACAGGAAGTAACTTGTGATCCCTAGTCACTCAATTCAACACATGAGTTAGACAAATGGCAAGCTGGGTAGGAATTTTGACTAAATAGGCTCTTATTCCTCACAAATTCTAGAGACAAGCTGAATGTGGAGGCCATGAAGTAGTGAATACAAGTTATTGATTTAAGTCTATTATTAATTAAATTAAACGTTTTGATTTGCTAGGTCATGGTGGTATGGCTTATTATTAACGTTTTTTCTGTTTTAAATTTCATAAATCAATTTGGCTATTAAAATCACATCTCACGATTTCCCATAGAATTATCTTTCCTACATAAACCTTTTTGGCGTATATTGTAATGTAGAATAAGGTTTTAGGAGGACAGATAAATAAATATGAGACATGAGACACAACCTCGATCGTTGAATTGTAATAATCCAACGGATGAGATTTGATTTAAAATATAACCGTCACTCTCAACCGCTACTGTTTTTTACAAATCCAACCACTCATTATATAAAAACCAACTTTAATCTCAACCACAGATTAGTCTAATCCAACGATTGATATTAAATGTTTCCGTGTCACCTCTTTATTTCTCTTGAACTTTACCCATGTAACATAATGACAATGTTACCTCTAAATTCTAATCCTTTGTTTCGTTTCTGGAATAGTAGTGGAAAAATGTAAAGGAAAATTAGAGGAAAGAAATTCTCACATGAAAAATCGAAAGAAAAATTTACATTTAATTTTTTGTTATTTTTTCCTTTTCCTTGATACAACCAAATACATCCAAATATTTTCCTTTATATTTTCCATCAAAATTTCTTTTCCACAACCAAACGGAGCATCAAAATTTCTCTTTATATTTTGCTGATTATGGTTTCCTAATGTACGAGACTCGAGAGTGTTGTGGTAAAGTTTGTCAAATTACTAAATTATCCTTTATCCGAAATTAAGCTGCAAACTGATTTCTGTAAAATGATGGCCTTTAAACAAAGTTGATTTGAATGAAATTTTAGATCACATTCATTGTTATATGCTAGAGAGCAGTGACTCGAGCATCAATTATAATGTATCAACCTTCGATTCTGCTCACACAAATTTTAGTGTTTGCTCTAACCTATATTTTACAAGTTCAGTATGACGTATAAGTGAATAAATCTTTTGTACTATCCCTCTTTCACTGCCTTTAGAGGTATCGAGAATACGTGTTAAATTAGTAATAAATAATTTACATTTTTTAATCAAAAACCACTCGTATAATAGGATGTTTTTTCAGAAACCACGCGCTTATAAAAAGTATTACACAAACCATCCTTATTTTGTTCGGTTTATTTTAAACCACCCCACCACTTAATATCTCTATTCTCTACAAAAATCCCACTCTTATCATTTACTATGCGGAGGTTAGATTTATCCGTTACACAATAAAATGAATTTATACATTTTTAAAAGAAAATGCATGATGTAAATCACATCACTCATTATACGAAGATTAGTTCCGTTTGCGGTATTGTAATAGGATGCTATGTATATGTATGAGAGTGGGTAAAGATTAAGAGGGAATTATGTTTTTGTGATACGGGAGGAGTTAATCTAATCGCTGATTTGATTAATCCGATGGTTGAGATTAATTTGATTTTAATTAAATTAGATGGTTGGATTAGTAAAAAACATGAGGGCAATTGTATTTCACGATTATTTTGAGTCTAAATCTCATCCAATGAATTTTTACTAATCAACGATTGAGATTGTGTCTCAATGTCTCACAAAAAAATATGTTTCCTTCCTTATCTTTTCTCTATGATAATAATACAAACAAGTGTAAAATACACTGTCTTTTATAACTTACTCAGTTGAGGCAGTATGATTGTGTTGATAACTTGTTATAAAAACTTGGAATACCAAAATTAATTGGAACTCGAAAGATCACAAGAGAATGGTATATTAGTAAGAAGGAGCGGAAAGGGATGAGTTTTACCTTCACCTCCTTCCACCTTTTATAGTACAAAGTTACAAGACATACATCCGTAAATTACGTAGTGAGTCCTTAGGTTTCCTTTTATTTAACCCTACACGTAAGATATAAGCCTACCAAACTTGAATTGCATAATATCTTGATAATAAAACATAATACCAATTTCAAAAGGATGATCGAGTGAGTGAGTAATCATGAGGACAAGATCATAAACTTTCATGAGTTCGAAACAACATAATTTCGCATAGAATATTTTCTTCATCAAGTATAAATTCACAAGAGGAAGTGAAGTCAACTTCAAAACCTTGAAAAAAAGTCCAATTTCCTTGTCATCATACTGATGTGTCCTCGGATGCTGACCTTTACCAATTGGCCAAAGACGCTTTTAATAAGGCCAAGACATCAATAAAGAACGGACCAAAAGTATCAAAGTCAGCGCACTCAAGTTCCAACCACTATCGAGACAACCGAGCTCAAACGAAGGCGCTTCCCATTCCTAGAGTTCAGCGATCTTGTAAGAACTTTAGAGGACTCTTCAAGCTTCCTAAGAATGTCATGCACAATAACATTTGGCTGAAAGTAGGTAGCAAACAGGACAACTTATCGGGCAGCAAAAGGCGGCAATACTTCCGTCTATGTCGGGCTTTAATGGACTCAGGTTGCCTTCTTTAAAAGAGCGTCGCGACTCATTTAAATATCCTTTAGGATCCCTTAGCATCAAGGCGGTCAAAGGCAGTCAAAAGGAGGACATGAAGATTGGTAAAGGAAGGCTTGACCATGCATTAAATGCGCGAGTTACAAAAGTCATCAATGCATCGAGTTGTTGGGAGAAGCACAACTAACACTACAAAAGAGCACGATTTCTATCATTCTCATCATCCAAATATCAACAAATATGTCTTGAAGTCGTAGCCTTTTGTCTCAGGTCTTTTGACCACTTATCAAGTAGTGTAGGTCCATTCTAGTAGAAGAAGTTTTACCGAGTTTTTTCTTAGTTTCCTGAAGAATTTCCTTCCCTTTAAGAGAATCGTTATCTTGTTCTGGTCATTAGCCCCTTTTATCATTCAATAAAAAAGCTTTTGTTGTTCTTATCCAAGTAGTACCTATCAGTTGGTATCAGAGTCGTTACGAATCCTAAGGGAACAACATATTCACCGAATTGAAGGAGTGCAATGTCCGATTTGAGACCAAGATGGACATTAGTGTCGCTGAGCTTACCGAAAACATGCACGAAAGGTTTGACGGATTTGAGGCCCTCCTCATCAAGTCGTTTTCATACCTAGTTGATGCCCTCGTCTAAACCAAAGAACTGAGCTAATTGTTCAGGAGGCACAAGAGGACAAACGCAGCCATGGAAAGCGAGAAAGAGGTTGCTGATGAGATAAGTCAGCCACCAAAGACCGCTGCCCAACCGATGAAAAAGGACATCATTTATGAAGAAAAGGATCAGGTACTACCCATTTTTCTTTTTCTTTTTTCAATATCCTAACCCATTTGGTATTCCTCTAAGAGCAGAATACCCACGTGTAATCGAGCAAAAATTTGAGCATAGCCGTGGAGAGTACTTTTTTCAAAAGGCACATGTTAGAGGAGCCTTCAACTGTCATCCTTTGAGAGAGGACCTGACCCTCAGTGCTCAATTCAAAGGAGACCACTGATTCCATCAGCTCAAGAAGGCAGATGCACGGCTACTCAAGCCCACAAGAGGACCATCGAGCATCGACTTTGAGGACAAGATCTTTCTTTGGGGAACAGACCTGATGTATCCTCGGATGCTGGCCTTCACCAACTTGCTAAAGACGCTTTCAATAAAGCCAAGACACCAATAAAGAACGGACCAAAAGCACCAAAGTCAGTGCACCTAAGTTCCAGCCACTACCAACTCAACCAAGCTCAAACGAAGGCGCTGCCCATTCCTGAAGTTCAGCAGCCTTATAAGGACTTTCAAGGACCCTTCAATCATCCTAAGGAGCTCGTGCACATCAACATTTGGCCAGCCAAGAGTGCCCAACAATCCGCTAAAAGTAGGCAGCAAACAGGACAACTTACCAGGCAACAAAAGGCAACAGTCCAATGTCGGACTTTAATGAACTCGGGCTGCCTTCTTCAAAAGAGTGTCACCACTCATTTAAACACCTTCTAGGATCCTTGAGCATCAAGGTGGTCAAAGACATTCAAAAGGAGGCCATCAAGATGGACAAAGGAAGGCTTGACAATGGATTAAATGCGCAGGAGTTACAAAAGTCATCAATGAATAGAGTTGTTGGGAGAAGGACGACCGGCACAACAAACAGAGCATGATTTCCGCCATTCTCATCATCTAAATATCAACAAATATGTTTTGAAGTCGTAATCTTTTGTCGCAAGTCTTTTGGCCACTTTTCAAGTAGTGTAGGTCCATTCTAGTAGTACCTGTCATTTACTATACGGAGGTTAGATTTATCTATTGTGCAAAAATGAAGTTTTATAGTTATAAAAGAAAATGCATGATGTAAATCACACCATTTACTATACGGAAGTTAGATCCGACCGCGGTATAGTAATATGATGTTATATATATGTATGGGAATGGGTAAAGATTAAGAGGGATATTATATTTTATGAGATGGAAGGACTTAATCTTAACAGTTGATTTGATTAATCTGATGGTTGAGATTAAATTGATTTTAATTAAATTGGATGGTTGGATTAGCAAAAAACATGGGGCGGTTGTATTTGACGATTATTTTGAGTTTAAATCTCCTCCGTTAAATTGTTAGTAATCGACGATTGAGATTGTGTCTTACTATCTCACAAAAATATATGTTTCCTTAATTATCTTATCTCGTATGGTAATGACGAGCACGTCGTTGAGTGCTGCAAATTTGTCCCGACTCTCCTCACTAGTATAGTATTGGCAAGCTGGGGTCGAATCCACAGGGAACGGTGGAAGTCTCTTTTCAACTACAAACTAAGATTGGGTTGTGCGTGAGTATTAAAGAAAGAAAGAAAAACTGCTGCGCAAGTACAACTGGCGCACACACAGACAGCAAGTATGAAAGACGCAAACAAATATGCAAGAGATGAATCCGGTTCAGATTCTTCACTATGAACTCTATGTTTTATCCTTGGTCACTAAAGGCACATGATATAATTGTCCACGTAGATTAAGGTCCTGTCACAGCTTAATAACCTACACATACATTCCGGTCAAGGTTTGTATGATATTACTACTCAATCTAGTCTAGTCAATAACGAATCCGGTCAAGGTAGTTACTGCCTATTCTAGTGTTACTCCTATCATTCACAGTCACGTACTTCTGATAGTTTAACTATAGATACTAGATTCTACAACTAAGTCTGCGGTGCAAGGCTTCGCTTAATTGTCTAACCTAATTATCATGCAATGGAGTGCGGAATAATAATACTAAACTTGATCATGTAAATTAAGAACAAGACCTCAAAAACATATTATTCATAGATCCAAATCCAAACCGAAATCAGTAAGTTAGCTAGACATACTGATCGAATACATCTCAAGAATAATTATAAGACAACTAAAATAACAAGACAAATCTGTGCTGCGTCGCGTGACAGGTTGTGCGCACGTCTTCGCCGGAATTCTGCTCTGCGCCGTCAGCTCTCTCTAAGTGTCTCGAGATTTCCATAAAGCTTTGTATTTATAGTCCTTGCCTTCTAGGGTTTCCACGAATATTTAGGCAAGAATATCTGAGGAAATCATCTTATCTCTAAAAATCAGCTTAGGAAATTTAAATCTCCAAAAACCGATTTTAGAAATCTCTTTAGCGCGTGATGACGTCATCGTTCCGAATATCTCGCTGTCTGCTGACGTCACCGTTTTGCTGTCTTCTGCGCGACCTTCACTCGCGCGCCAGTGGCTTTTGTTTGTTGTCGTTGCCTTGTTATCTTTTTGCTCGAGATTCAGCCTCTTGTGTTTTTGTTCTAACTCTTCTTTAAGACCTGAAATACAAAACTACACCAAAAGCGTAATCTTATACCATAATATGTTAGAATAAAGCAGTGTAAAGGACATAAAATAGCGTACAACTGCACTCTATCAAATCCCCCACACTTACTCTTGTTCGTCCCTGAACAAGTCGGCTTCCTTACCTCTTGTGTACTGCACGCGTGAATGTTGGACTTACTGCGCCACACATGTGCGCCACTCTCACAACCTGCGCAATTGTGACTCTACAACACTAAACCGATTAAAGTAACTGATTCTAACCTTGTGTTACCTCTCTTGTGGAATGCAAATCAATTTGGATGATTGGGAGATAGTCCTGCTTAAGCACCGGTCACCGAATTCTTCTTGATTCGCGATTGCATGGTTATTCGTATCCGCTTTCTTTGGTACGTGATTGATCCGCGTCTTAGGGTTTTCTGAGCTCTACGTCTTTGACGCTTTACTGTTTGTTTCTCGGACATATTGATAATCTCTGTTGCACAATTTCTTCTTTTCATCGTTTCGGCCTTGTAAGCTTTCACTTTGAATTGAATACTCTGCTTTCTGGTCCGGATCCTTATTTTTCCCTAGAACGGCTTCCAATCACGGCCTTCGGATAACAGCTATGGAACCACGCCCCGCTCTCGCTTCTGATTAGTCGCGCGCAAGTCAGGTCACGCGTTTGCAACCGCGCGCCCCTTCCTGAGCAACTGACTTCCACGAAGACGGTCTGTTTTTCCGTCTCGTCACGCTGGTAGGGTTTCGCCTTCGGCATCTGCGTGACTGAGCTAGCTCTTATTCCTTTGACCGCGAAGTACCAACCTCCACGAATACTCATAACCATGCAACCGATCCTCAAGCTTTATTCGATCGACTGCTTCTCTAGGACGTTTCTATCAACTCCACATCCCTCGTTATTCCACTCAAGAGATACACAAAATTCGAAAAAATTACCAAAAATCAGAATATGTCATATAAGCACAAATTACCTCAGGTGCGCGAGTACGCACACAGGTCGCGCACGCCAATGTTTCTTGCGCGCAAATACCTCTTGAGATGTGTTCAACTTTCGGTTTGGTTTGTTTTAAACTAAAAACGAAAAATTTATCCTAAAAAAAAAAAAAATTCCTACTCCTAAGATAGATATACTACTGCCCCCCCACACTTAAACAAAAACGTGTCCTCACGTTATGCATAAGTAATAAAGAAGGCAATAGGAATGCATGCATGTATTACAATATTTGCACCGATCACAATTTATAATATTGCCACTCACCGAGTTATTGAAAACACCGATTAAGTTAAAACACCATTTGAAACATAAGGACAGTTAAAACAAGTGTTTTAAAATAACAGTTCAAACAACCACCGAAATATTCATTACACCGATCAAAATATTTAAAACGAAGTAGAAAATGACCGGGAGAGTTCTTCGATAGGGTCTTCGTCCTGTAGTGCATACTCTCCTGGGATCGGATCTCCAGCGCGCCAGCCTCTAGGTGGCGTTAAGTCCAAGTTGGCACCCTGTGGTGCCACATACTCCATAACACGCTGAGCGTTGAACACCCAGCGCTGATCAACTAATACTTGCGCGCCACTTCCTTGCGCGCTGGACTCTGCTTGCGCACGCTCTGATCGGCGCCTGCTCCTTCTGGGCGCCACTGTCTCTTGCGCCACAACCTCTGGCGCAGCTGACGTTCTCAAGTCCGCGCCTGTAGCTCCAATACGCAGTTCCATCTGCGCGAATCTTGATACCTTTGTAGAGACGCATCTTCTGGCGCGTCAGAAACTCAGCCCGTATGATCGTGTGCTCATCCAGCCAAGGCTCCATATGTAATGCACGCAGGAAGTGCGTGATCAGTCCTCCGCACAGCAGCGGGCCCTTCATGCTCACCGCTTCCCAGTAGCTGGTGAGCAGGCGCGTGTAGCGCACCTTCTTTCCATAGTATAGGCCCTTCAAGATGGCCATGTCCAGTAGTCCGGGCCGCTGAGATCCATTGTAGCGGCCGATGATGGAGTGGGAAATGAGCCTCTGGAGATAAAACATCTTTGGGTCCAATAGCTCCGTCCCCAAACTCCTTCCACCCGCATACGGCTTGCTGCCGTCAGTCCAATCCTCCCAGGCTTCTTGATCAGTATGCTCATCCACCTCAGCCCCGGGCATTCTGTCCAATCCCATAACTGCGCCGAACTGTGATGGCGCGGCCTCATAGTACACGCCCCTGTGGCGGTACCGAATTCGGTTGTCAAGTCCTTGATACGACGCGAGGAACTCCAGTGTATCCTCTACGTCCGTATCTGAGCTGAGCTCCATAAAAGCTCCCCATCCAGTGGCGGTGAAGGCTGCATGTACCTCCTCGTACAGTCCCATCTCGCGCAAGAATTCCTCGTCCACAAACACGGTAGGCAAAAATTCACACCTACTGTACAGCCTGTACTTAAGCTCAAAATCCAACTTCTCCGATTGATCCACACAGATAGACATTGCAGCAGCAAAGAAACACGCTCAAAAATATCAAACTGGTGCGCGTGTCCTGTCACGCGCGAGTGCTACGCAGATCTAGATCTCAAACTTCTACCGCAAAATCGAACCACCAAAACTATTCCAAATTGATTGAAATTTTGACAGTAGAATACCTGCGCTGAGATCTATTTCTGCTCGAAAATCACGAAATTCTGGGAGGAGGCGGCGGCGGCGCGGCGGCAGTGGCGGCGGTCGGCGGTGGCGTGGTGGCTTTGGGTTTTTTGTGTTAGTGAGATAAGTTGAAAATGAGAAGTGACACAAAATGAGACCCACATCATATATTTATAGCACAAAAAGCCCACATGCATGCATGGCCCAAAACTACATGGGCCCAAGACTAAAACTAAACCTAAAATTATAACTAAAACAAAAACCAAAACTAAACTAAACTAAACTAAACACACAAAACAAATAAAATAAACTAAGTTAAGTTTGTCGGAGTACCTTCCGACGAGTGCTTTGTTTAACGTCGTTAGCTCGACGCAATTGTGCACTCATAGCGCACGGTTTACCTCCCCCACACTTGAATAATTGCCTCCTTCCGCGTCATCATCTTTTCTGCATAGCAAAAATTCAAGTGGGTTAATATCAGAATAATGAGAGTAATCAATATGATCGGAGGGTAAAGAGATAGAAAACGCGAAGTCTCGCGTATTAGGCCTTAATGCTGCGCTAGTCTGTGTGCCTTGCGCGTTTCTGAGTTGTGTAGCCCTATTCTGCATGATCATCCTGCGCACCTGATCTGCGTTCCTATGTTGTTCCCAAGTATCTTGTCGCTCTCGGCTTCGCTCTCTGCGCCTCTTATCTGGTGGCTTACTCTTTATACTGTCCTGGCGCGCCAAAGGCATATTCTTCTGACTGGCGCGCATCATCCCAGAATAACTTGGTATCGGTGCTTCGTTGATCCAATCATTCACCAATGGTTCCTCCGATAACTTGATTCTATTGATGACATCTAATCTGAGTATGTGCTTCTTGTCTTGTAATGTCACCATACCTTTCCCGACATCAATGCACACTTGCGCGGTCCTCATAAATGGTCGGCCCAGCAACACTGATTCCCTTGCTTCCGTATTCGGCTTGTTCATGTCAACTACGTAGAAATCTGCTAGAACTTGAGTTTGCCGACATGGGTCAAGACATCTACTATTTTCCCCTTTGCTTCGGTCCGTGAGTTGTCCGCAAGTAACAATGCAATGTCCGTTGGCTCGAGAGGTCCCATTGACGATGCTGAATACAGTGAATATGGCAGCAAATTAACCGATGCTCCTAAGTCTAACATACACTCGCTAACCAGGGTTTCTCCAATAAAGCACGGAATAGTAAAGGTTCCCGGATCAGCAGTTTTTCCGGTAAATCTGGAGCTAAGCATATCTTCAAGCTTGCTTGGAAATCATTCAGCATAGTACCTTCCTTCTGCTCTGGTGGTCAGGGTTGGTGCGTGAAAAGACCGGTGCAACAACTATTTGTATTTGTTCCTCTGCTGCGCCATCAGTACCGCGCGTATCAACTGGCGCGCTGATGTGTTCTGGTGGCGCGTCCATCTGAACCATGTTGATACTTCCCTTTGGATTCTGGATTACCTGAGAGGGCAGATTACCATCACTAGCCTTCAGTTCATTACAGTGGTGGCAATCTGGTGAGCTGATTCTCATCAGTTTAAACCTTTATCGTTCTGTTCTTCATTCCGTCGTACTGTCTCGGCCAACTGACTACTATTTCTTCTAACGATTCTTTGGTGGTTGAGCATTCTGCGTTTGTCCTTCAGTGCGTCGGTGCGGTGGGTTGTAGGAAGGTACTGGCGCGTAAGGTCGTGCGCCAGTGGGAGCATTAGGTTGCGCGCGCCAGTCAGCGCGCGGCCTCTGAAAATTCTGGTCGTTCTTCCAACTAAACCCATTCTCTGCCAATCCAAACCTAGGCTGTCCTTGCCTAGCTTGTCCATTGTTCCATCCTCCTACTGCATTAACATCTGCGTGTTCTTCGAATAGGGAGGGGCATGCGTCAGTCAGATGGTCTGTGGCGTGACAGAATTCACACGCTCTTGCTTCGACGCTTTGTTTCAACATTAGCTTCTGCATCATATCCTTTAATTCTTTAATCTCGCCAGTGACATCCACTTGATGCAGAGATCTAGTACGGTTGTTTTCCAAAGATACTTGATATCTACTTGATCAGCCGTGTCCTCTATTAATTTCCAAACATCCTCCGGGTACATATTCCTCACGTTGCCTCCTGCGCAAGCATTCAACAACCTGAGCTCCATCTCAGTAAGTCCGTTGAGGAAGTTCTCTATCAACACATGTTGCGGGAGTCCATGATTGTAGCAGTTCGCTTCAAGTTCCCTGAACCGCTCGTAATACTCTGATAATGATTCCCCATGCAACTGTTTCGGCGCAGCTAACTCTCGACGCAGCAGTGACACTTTGGCCGCGGGATAAAACTTGTCTAGAAATCGTTCTTGTAATTCGGGCCATGTCCTTATTGAACCCGGCGCTAGTCCCATCAACCATTGTCGAGCTGAATCACATAGTGAAAACGGGAAGGCTCTAAGCTTCAACAATTCTGGGTCCTCATTCCCATTCCTCATATTCTCACAAATGGCTGCGAATTCTCGTACATGTTTTACTGGATTCTCACTAGCCATACCATGGAATTTTGGTATGTAGTGAACAAGCTGAGTCCGCAGTTCGAAGTGTCCATCTGGAGGCAGTACTATGCACCATGGTTGATTCACAGCTTGAGGAGCAGACATCTCCTTGATGGTGCGTCGCGCCACTGGTTGAGCAGGCACGCGCGCGCCAGGAGGTGGCGCGCGTCTATCCATGTTATCATTCAACTGATTATCATTTCTGGGTAGTTCAACGTCCATTCTGAACTCTAAGTCTCTGCGTACTTCTCTTCTGATTGCCTCGAGTTCAGCTGGGTTTAGGCGTGCAAAAATGTTGTCAGCGTTACGCGCTGGTGCGTCTGGAGTTCCTGCTCGTCTGCCGATGACACTATTCTCACCAAAATCTTCCATGCAAAAACAAAAACAACAACTAAATTAAACGTAACTAATATTTTTGGATTTTTTATTTAAAAGAAAAGAAAAGAAAATAAAAGAAAGAAAAAGAAAAGAAAACTTCTCTAGCCGCTCCCCGGCAACGGCGCCAAAATTTGACGAGCACGTCGTTGAGTGCTGCAAATTTGTCCCGACTCTCCTCACTAGTATAGTATTGGCAAGCTGGGGTCGAATCCACAGGGAACGGTGGAAGTCTCTTTTCAACTACAAACTAAGATTGGGTTGTGCGTGAGTTTAAAGAAAGAAAGAAAAACTGCTGCGCAAGTACAACTGGCGCACACACAGACAGCAAGTATGAAAGACGCAAACAAATATGCAAGAGATGAATCCGGTTCAGATTCTTCACTATGAACTCTATGTTTTATCCTTGGTCACTAAAGGCACATGATATAATTGTCCACGTAGATTAAGGTCCTGTCACAGCTTAATAACCTACACATACATTCCGGTCAAGGTTTGTATGATATTACTACTCAATCTAGTCTAGTCAATAACGAATCCGGTCAAGGTAGTTACTGCCTATTCTAGTGTTACTCCTATCATTCACAGTCACGTACTTCTGATAGTTTAACTATAGATACTAGATTCTACAACTAAGTCTGCGGTGCAAGGCTTCGCTTAATTGTCTAACCTAATTATCATGCAATGGAGTGCGGAATAATAATACTAAACTTATCATGTAAATTAAGAACAAGACCTCAAAAACATATTATTCATAGATCCAAATCCAAACCGAAATCAGTAAGTTAGCTAGACATACTGATCGAATACATCTCAAGAATAATTATAAGACAACTAAAATAACAAGACAAATCTGGATGCTGCGTCGTCAGGCTCGCGTGACAGGTTGTGCGCACGTCTTCGCCGGAATTCTGCTCTGCGCCGTCAGCTCTCTCTCGTGTGTCGAGATTTCCATAAAGCTTTGTATTTATAGTCCTTGCCTTCTAGGGTTTCCACGAATATTTAGGCAAGAATATCTGAGGAAATCATCTTATCTCTAAAAATCAGCTTAGGAAACCTTAAATCTCCAAAAACCGATTTTAGAAATCTCTTTAGCGCGTGATGACGTCATCGTTCCGAATATCTCGCTGTCTGCTGACGTCACCGTTTTGCTGTCTTCTGCGCGACCTTCACTCGCGCGCCATAGTGCTCGCGCGCTAGTGGTCTTCTGTCCTTTTTGTCAAGTTGTTGTCTTTTATTCTGGAATTCAGCCTTCTTGTTGTGTTTTTGTTCTAACTCTTCTCTTGAACCTGAGATACGAAACTACACCAAAAGCGTAATCTTATACTGAAATGTGTTAGAATATGAGCACTGTAAAAGACTTAAAGTAGCGTACAACTACGCTCTATCAAGGATCCTAAACCAATGGAGGTTGTTAAGGACTCAAAGAAAAGCAAGGAAGTTAAGAGAAAGGATGAAACTCCTCCAAAGCCAACGGAAAAAGAAGTGGATGAAGAGCCTTCCTACAAGGAGCCACCTCCTTATGTGCCCAAGGTCCCATTTCCCCAAAGGCTAAGGAGACAAAAGGAAGATGCAAATGGAAAGAGATTCATGGAGATCCTAAGGAAGATCAATGTCACAATTCCATTTGTTGAGGTACTTGCTCAAATGCCTTCCTATGTTAAGTTCTTAAAAGAATTTCTTTCTAATAAGCGTAGACTTCTTGAGAGTGATCATGTGGCTTTAGATGCTAATTGTAGTGCTATTATTCAAGATAACATGTCTAGGAAGTCACTTGATCATGGTTCTTTTACAATCCCTATTGCTATTGGTGATGTGAATGTTGCTAGGGCATTGTGTGATCTAGGAGCAAGTATTTCTTTGATGCCATTTTCGCTCTTCAAAAGATTAGACATGGGTGAATTGACTCCTACTACCATTAGCTTAAGATTAGCCGATAGATCATCTAGATGTCCTAAGGGAATTCTAGAAGATGTGCCTATTAAGGTAGGAGAATTCTATGTGCCCGTTGATTTCTATGTGCTTGAACACTAGTACAGATTGTATTTTCAACAGCGCTTGTTTTTGATATTTAACAGCGCTTCATGAAGCGCTGTTGAAACGAGTGCTGTTGTAAATCACATATTTATAACAGCGCTTTTTTTAAACAAGCGCTGTTGTTTATAAATATTTTTAACAGCGCGTATTAAAAAATAAGCGCTGTTAAAAATTAATGTAAACAACAGCGCTTGTTTCAAAAAAGCGCTGTTATAAAGTCACTGATTTATTACAGCACTATTTTCAACAGCGCTTCAAGAAGCGCTGTAAAAGAAAAATAAAAAGCGCTGTTATTTTTTTCCTTTTTTACAGCGTTTAAATATAAAGCGCTGTTAAATATAATCAATCACGACCAGGCGTAAAAACAAAAACGTAGTCGTTTAATTAAATAATTACACAGCGTTTTTATTTAAGCGCTGTAAAATAGTTATTAGTTTTTTAATTTGAAAATTAAATAATTCGAATATAAAATATTACAGCGTTTATAAAAGAGCGCTGTAAAAACTTTTGACATTTAACAGCGCTCTTACATAAAGAGCGCTTTAAAATCTTTACATTTTTTACAGCGCTCTATATGTAAGAGCGCTGTTAAATGATAAAATTTTACAGCGTTTTTATTAATTAAGCGCTGTTAAATATGAGATTTGAATTATAAAAGAAATTATAATTAAGCGCATTAAGATTTGTTTTAGTTACGGAGATTTGAGAAGACAGTTTTGGAAAGTTCATAATATTAATAACCGCTATAAATGGAATCAGTTTTGATTATAATTTTCTTTATTTTTTATTTAAATCGTACTTTACAATGAAATGGAAACTCAATTTAACATTGTCATTTACAATCATTAGCAAGTAAATAATGGAACAAAACTATGGCCTTTGTATTGAATTTTTCTCATTGCTCGTGTTGAATTAACCTCATTGCTCGTCTTGAATTGGCTCATCGTTCTCGACATATATCATACAACAAATCTACAAAAAATATATTGAAGAATAGAATAGAGTTAATATCAAACAAAGAACAAAAAAGTTTAACGAAAAATATAAAACACAAAAGTGTAACAAAAATAAGAGTTGAATTCCTTACTTGAAACGGGAAGTTTATGCGCAACAAAGCTAATTTGGTCTGTAAATTAAAACATCCGACAAGAACAAAAGTAAGTTTGAAAGAAAATTTCAATGTAAATTTTGTTGTACATTTGGATATATATAGAAAGCCTATAGCGGGAAAATTGTGCGGGTGACTAAAAATTCTGAATTTTTAATATTGAATACGGACCGTTAGATTCATTTAAACAACGATTGGGATTATAATCTGGGCAAAACTGTTTCGACCAATCAGGTAATTTAACATATTCAACAGCGCTTAAAATATAAAAGCGCTGTAAAATATAAATAAATATTTTTTAATTAAGGAAATCGAATTACTGATACGTTTATTACAGCGCTTATAAAGTAAAAAGCGCTGTAGTAAATCATTTACAACAGCGCTTTTCCTTAATAGGCGCTGTTAAAAATAGTTTTTATTTGTTTTGTTTTTTCTTAGAATTCATTTATTATTTTGAAACAAATTTTGTTGGAAATTTGATAAATGAAGCTAATAACTCATTTACTTTAAAAAAAAACATTTGCATTTCTGTAGTGTTTTTATTAGTGAAAAGTTTAGTTGATCAAAATGTACAATGTTCAACTTAGTTCCTAGTAAAGAGACAATGTACAAATCTTCAAATACCAATTATTTCAAATGCTTATTAATGTTCTCATGATATTTTAATAAAAAGAATGTTAGTAATTGAGTTTTTATATTCTTAAAATAACAAAAACCAAAAAATATATTACCTGATTTTTAAAACTTGAAAATACTGAAAATATATCATATTTACAGCGCTTTTATGAAGAATAAGCGCTGTAATATACTTTTTACAGCGTTTATTTTATTTTAAACGCTGTAAAAACAATATATTTTATTATTATTTTAAATTTATATTACAGCGCTTATTAACTTAAGCGCTGTTATAATTAGGGTTTGGATTGAGGCTTAGGGTTCGGGGTTTAGGGTTTAGAACCCTAATTACAACAGCGCTTTTAATGAAAGGCGCTGTGATAAGTTTTTATTTTACAGCGCTCTTTATTATAAGCGCTGTTAATTGTTAAATTTTTTTTTTCGATAGCGTTAATTGTTAAATGTTGAACACGCTAAATATATTTTATTAGACATGATTTATACCAAAGCGCTTCTTTACTAAAGCGCTGTAATATGTTTAAACATAGAGCAGTATTTTTATTATATATATATATTTAAAAATTACAATAAACAAACTTTCATCATTGATAATTACTTAAATTACAATAAACACAAGCTCTATTAAAACATCGTCTAATAAAATTTTGAATCTTCACAATCCATATTATCTCGCGCGAATACCAGCTGCATGAAAAAATTAAACATAAGGACAATTTACACGATAAAACAAATAAAATAATTTAAAATTTAAAAAGTAAGAATTTTCAACACATTAATTACCTGCTTAATTCCAAATCATAAAAAAAGTTTGATTAAATCATCCCTTTATATAGCGTGCTCATCACTAAAATCCTGTATAAAAACACCAAGCAAAATAAGTAAATGATGTATAAATCTAAACATAACTTCACAAATATATTAATGTTTTGAAAAATAATATTCGGAATTCTTACATTGTTTTTCAATCCATATGCCTTCATTGTGATCATCCCTTCTCTGTTGAAATTCACCAACGTCTTCGAAATTGTTTGGAATGGTGCTACAAACCGCTGCACTATCATCAGAGTAATCATTTGTATCCATACCATCTTCGAAGAAAATATGTTGTTTTCCATGAACGACAATATATTTATGTTCATTTGTGGGATCCTTGACGTAAAATACTTGTTTAGCTTGCTCAGCCATGATGAAAGGCTCGTCTTTGTATCCTTCTCTACGAAAAGTCAACAAATGTCATGCCAAATTCATCAATACGAACATTTGAACTATGCACCCATTTGCACTTGAAAACAGGTATCCGAACTTCTACGTAGTCTATTTCCCATATGTCTTCAATAACACCATAATAATTCACACCGGTATTTACAGGGTTCTTATCTTTGGCACTAGACACATGAATTGTATCGGCAACAACTGTCACGCCACTATTCTGAACTGAACTTCTTTCATCCTGATCTTTTGTGTAAAAGGAATAACCATTTAAATCATACCCTCTATAAGAATGAACGGCGCAAACTAGGCCCAACACCAAGAGACTTCACAAAATCAAGCACATTTGAACTTTAAAACGTCGTCTTTCAACCAAGAAGCAAACTCTTTCTGAATGCTTTTTTTGGATCAACTTTTCAGATTTTCCCTGATTAGATGACCTTATCAATTGCAAATGACGTTCTACAAAGGGCTCGATCTCATCAACCTGCCGTAACACATAAAAATGAGCGTCATGCAACTCTGATCGAGGAACAACTTTAACTTGAAATCCAATTGTTCCTTTCCCCTGAAGACGATCAAAGTGTCGCGGCTTTGGAATCCCAACAGACTCAATATTGCCCAAATAATGTGAGCAAAACTCAATTGCTTCCTCGGCAACGTATACCTCAACCATAGAACCTTCAGGTCGATGTCTATTTCTCACATAACCTTTTAAGGTCTTCATGTACCTTTCGAAAGGATACATCCATCTCATATGGACCGGTCCAAGAAATTTTATCTCCCGTACTAAATGAATAGTCAAATGAACCATAATGTCAAAAAATGAGGGACGAAAATACATCTCAAGCTGACAGATAGTAACAACAATTTGATTTTAGAGTTCGTCTAAGTCAAGCGGGTCAACTGTCTTAGAACACAATGAGCTGAAAACAACACACAATCTTGTAATAGTAGATCTCACGTTCTCAGGCAATATCCCACGAATTGCGATAGGCAATAGCTGTTGCATCAATGTATGACAATCATGAGATTTTTAAACCAACAAGACGCATGTCTTTCAGAGAAACCAGACTTGAAATATTCGACGAGAAACCCGAAGGAACTTTAACACCCTTCAAACTGGAACAAAAACTAATTTTTTCAGTTTTAGATAAAGTCGTACACGCAGGTGGTAGATAGGTTCTTTGTCCTCTTTGTTCGGAGCTAACTCCTTACGAATGTTCATTTCAAGCATGTCCAATCTAGCCTTCACACCGTCCTTTGACTTTCCAGGAATGTTAAGAATGGTACCGATAAGACTATCACAAATATTTTTCTCCACATGCATAACGTCAATACAATGTCTAACAGTAAGGGTTAACCAGTATGGGAGATCAAAAAATATAGATCGCTTTTTCCACAAACCATCAACAGTATTACGTTCTCGTTTTCCCAAAACATTAGGAACTTCCCAAATAGTATCAAGTATTTCCTTGCCAGAAGCTGATTTCGGTTCATTTTGAACTCAACTTTTCCATTAAACGAAGCTTTCTTTCGACGGTAGGAATGATTGGTCGGAAGGAAACGTCTGTGTCCCATGTATACAATCTTGCGACAGTTTTTAAGATGTTGAGAATGTGTGTTCTCTCCACATATTGGGCATGCTTTGTATCCTTTTGATCTTATACCCGGACAAGTTACCGTATGCAGGAAAATCATTGACTGTGCAAAATAACATCGCTCGCATATCAAAAAACTCGTCTCTAGATACATCATAAGTAGGGACACCCTTGTCCCACAAAAGAATTAGATCATCTATCAATGGCTGTAAATAAACATCAATGTTATTCCCCGGCTGCCGAGGCCCAGAAATCAATAATGAGAGCATCATATATCTGCGTTTCATGCACAACCAAGGTGGAAGATTATAAATAACCAATATGACTGGCCATGTACTATGCTGACTACTAAGATTTCCAAACGGATTCACTCCATCAGTGCACAACCCTAAACGCAAGTTTCTTGGATCGCCTCCAAATTCAGGAAATGTTTCGTCAAAAGTCTTCCACTGAACTGAATCAGCCGGGTGACGCATCATATAATCCTCAACACGCTTTTCAGCATGCCATCGCAAATTAGTAGCGTCGTCTGAGATTGAGAAGAGCCTCTGAAATCTAGGAATTGGAGGTAAATACCACAACACTTTAGACGGTGCGCCTTTTGAACTGATACTGGGTGCTTTGTTCGGTTTATATCTTGAAGAGTTACAAACTGGACATTCAGTTAGATCTTTATACCGACCTCGATACAAAATACAATCGTTTGGACATGCATGAATTTTTGAGTATTCGATTCCCATAGGACACATTACCCTCTTCGCATCATAAGTACGAGTAGGTAATGTGTTCGGATCAGGAAGCATTTCTGAGACCAATGTTAATAACTCTGTAAAACTCTTATCACTCCATCCATTCTTTGCTTTCAGATTAAACAACTTTAACACTGCTGAAAGTTTTGTAAATTTTGTGCAACCATCGTATAAAGGCGTCTCAGAATCAGATTTAAGTTTTTCAATGACAGAAGACCCGACGTTCATCTCTTTCTCAATGTTATTCACCATTCCAATTAAATCATCATCCTCCCAATCCATATTTTCACCATTAAATTGATGTTGTTCCATTTGGGGTGGAGAGTTAGCTGTTTCGAATTCACCGTGTAAATGCCAAACTTTGTACTTTGGATCAATCCCCTTTAACAACAAATGCTTGTGAAGATCTCCGACTTTTATTTTCTTGTTATTCCAACAATCAGTGCATGGACAAAACACATATTCAGTGTCATTCCGGTCTGCAAAATCCTTAGCAAACTGACAGAACCCTCTTATTCCTTCTTCATAACCATCAGACAAACGATTTAAACACATCCAACTTCGATCCATTATGACTAACAAGGTTGAGAATAATCGGAATTGAAATACCTAGAATAAAATAAGCAAGACATGCAAGACGATTAAATTATAGATAAGCATAAGCGCATCTAAATAAAAAATTCAAACAAACTTACATTTAACACAATATTACAAACAAGACTGAAAAGGATGACTTACCGGGTTGAGATTAATTTATGCAAGGTAGAGACGACTTGTGAGTGCGGAAACAAAAAAAGCGAAGTAGGGTAAAACTTAAAAAAGTAGATCTGATACATTTTTAACAGCGCTTGTTTAACTAAGAGCGCTGTAATATATTTATATTTAACAGCGCTTCTTGAAAAAAAGCGCTGTATAAATAAAAAAAATTCAATCGGAGTAACATTTTTCACAGCGCTTCTTTAATTAAGAGCGCTGTATAAACTAAAAAATTCAATCGGAGAACCATTATTTACAGCGCTTTTCTTTTTAAGCGCTGTTAAAAACCAATTTATCACAGCGCTTTTATAAATAAGCGCTGTTGTAAATTTGTAATTTTTTTGCTGGTTTGAGTTTGTTATTCAGTAAACCAAACCTGCAAAAAACTGATCATTGTTTACTTCACAATTCCACAATCTCAGGTTTCATAGATCAGCATTCACATTTGCATTCACATATCAAAAATAAACATCAGTTCCCAACTCATTCAGTTTACAAAGATCAACACATTTCATTTAAACATTTAGTTTTACATCACCAGCATATACACAATATATCACTAGTTTCTAAACAAAAGATCATTATCCACAACATTCAGGATCTATAGCTTGCGCATCTTGTTAAACCTATACAAAAAAATTACGCTAGTTAGAAAACTCGACACAACATTAATTAAAACAGTAGTAGTGTATAATTATATAAATTACCTCATCCATTCCATTGATATTCTTGAACGGGACAATCAAGCATGTAATAAGTGAATTCGTCCCTTACTTCGTTCATGACATAAGACGGGTAACTTTCCCGTCCATTTGGAAACACCTATTTTCAAATCAAAACACATTTTATATAAATGTAAATTGTGTATATTTTTTAAAAGACAACGAAAAAGATGAAACTTACATCAATTAAATTATCATGAAGTTGTCCATTATTTTCTTGGACATACTTAATGATATCTCGAACATATCTTATGCAATAATAACCACATAAGATCGTTTTCTCTGGTTGTCGTGGACACTACAAACGTAAAAACACATGATGTTAGTATATTTTATCCCAACTGTAAATGTAAAAATATGCTAGAAATTAAATTAATTACCTCGACTGTTATCCATGTAGTCGATCTAGATTGTGAAGACGATCCATTTATAATTTGAAAGTTTTGAAAACTCCTAGATTTCAAAACACAAAAAATATTTACTGACATTTTGAAGTATAAACATTAAAATGAAAACAAATAATTTAATATTTTATACTTACTTTTCAATTAATCTCCGAACATCTGATCGAACCATGCCAGCCATTGGATCTAGCCAATATACCAGATTTTGTCTTGGAAAAAGCACACACAACATCCAATGACTCCTTCAAGAATGTTATTTAAAACAAGTTAAGTTAAATCATAAAAGTAGCTAAAAACTATCGAATACAAAATTTAGTTGAATACTTACTCATGTGGATCACAATAAGGTAGAAAATAGCAAAAGAAGGACGAGCTATCAGGCATTGTCAACCGAGACGTCAAAACAGAAACTCTTGAGTTAATGTCTCGAATGCTGGTCGTGGACGACGGTCTAATAAACCCAAATTTGAATCCGAAGCGTCCAAACTCATTGTAAAGATAACTGAAACGATTTAAATTAGAAATAGTACTGAAATTCAAATAATTTCAGATAATATTGCATGATGAATTAAAGTAATACCTCATACACAACTCAAGCGCCGTATCTCCAATCTTTTCCAGCTTTAGAACTTCAACAATATCTTCCTTATACAAGTGAGCCCATACATCATCACCATAGACATCACTTGGTATACGGATAGATAGTGCGACTTCTAGCTGATTTGCACGTTGATAAAGCATCTGACAATGTGCTCCCAAGTGTGCAAACTGAGGTTCATGAATCCTTGATTGCATAAATCCATATTTATAATCATTGTATGCCTGAAAACAAAGTATGACGATTGTAAATCAAGGATTAAAGGTATAATTTATATTATTAAAGATAAATAAAGTAAATGTATTGAAGTACCTTGCTGTTAACTTCAACCAATGACTTAGGCCATGGTACAGTTGCATTCACCGCATCCCTTACAGTGTTAAACTCCGCCAAAGGATGCGGGATCGGCTGGTTAGGGTCGACTGCATAATGCAATGATGCCTTCACTTCATTATCATCAATCAGCCTGTACTGCACGATTCTCCCAGGCAATACAAGACCATATGCAACCATGGTTCGAGAGCCATCATCAATGTAGAAAGCACATTTTAAACCCGTCTACATCAAGTAAATAAAAGTATATATCAGTTACTAAAATTTTGTATTTTATCTAATTTAATAAGTTTAATATACCTCAGGGATTGTGGAGAAAATATCATCTACAGGCGATGGGATGGGCTGCTGAGATGAGCTACTGTCGACTACCCTAAATTGTTGCACGACATTTGTGCTACCTTTCGTAGAAGTCGAACCTTTGGGAAACACTTTTTTCCAGCCCACCGCCATCCCGACCCCTCGAGTACGTCCTGGATACTCAGGTTTTCCAATCGCCTGAGTAAGAATATCATTCCGCCCTTGTGAGACGAAATGTCCAGCAGACGCCTCCTCCTCTGCCTCAGCCTACAGAAAGATAAATAAATATTATTTCAAGAACTATTCTTCTAAAATATCAACCATGTAATTAAATAGACTAAAGAAGACTTACAATTTTTGCAGCAATAATTTCTGCTGTCTCGTTCACATAACCACCAGATTTTGTTTGGTGGGCTCTCTTCCACACTTCGTGTCTCTCAACTGTAATGCTTCCTATATCAGATTGATCGTACAATCCAGTAGCCTGAAGCGCATCAGCTTTCTCCTTTATCAGGAGTTCTTCAGCACGGCTATATCCGCCGCGAGAAGTAGCATGATGATATTTGTTGAGGCGCGCTCTTTCGGCAGCCCTCATCCCCTCCTCCTCAAATTCTTCAGTCCTCCTCCCAGCCACAAACTCCGCCCACTGATCCGGAGTAATGAACTGATAAACAAGAGTGGGATCCTCTTCGTTCTTCTTACCCTTGATGTACTCTTTGGTAAGAAATGTCTTGAAATTTTTCCAAGAAATTCCAGCTTGTCTCATCTCATGAGTCCTGTGTTCATCCGACACATTGAATTTTGCCTGTACAAACAAGTAAAAAAACAAATCATTTCAAACATATTGCATATAATCAAAATATAAATTGATATGTAAAATAACATTAATACAAGATCAGTTCAAACATAATATAAAAGAAAATAACATGTTTAATTACCTTCATATCGCTCCAGACAAGGTTCTTCAACTCTGCAGGCACGTGCCTCCAATTTGAATAAGTAATTGGAACACGTGTTCTTGCTGCCAAACATAGCGCACTTCTCCATATTGATTTATTCGGACCCGTTGGAACTCCTGCGCTGTTAAACTCAATAGTGCATTGAGTATTAGATGTACTCCTCTCCTTACAAAATTTAGTTAAATATGTGGGCCCCCTCTTGCCTCTCCTGGATGGCGCGGAACACTCTCCCGCGTTATCACTGTTATCATTTGTGTTTTGCAAATTCTCCATTTCTACATATTTAACAAATTTATTCATGATCAAACACAAAATCACAGTATAGAAGTAGATTAATACAACTAAAAACAAATTACACAAACATTAAAACGGAGATGAGAAGAGGATTACCGTTCGTTTAGGGTACGGAGCTAAGTTTGGAAGACGGCCTTGAAGTGAACGGAGTTAAAATGGAAAAGCCGAGTCGGAGCTAAAATGACTTAAGGGTTGGAAAAGCCAAGTCGGAAATTCGGAGCTAGGTCGGAAGAGATTTACGACGGCCGGTAAAGCGGGATGTGAGAGTGAGTAAAACTTTGAAGATGCGAAATTACTAGGGTTAAAACAATTTATAACAGCGCTTCTTTTTAAAAGGGCTGTAGTAAATGTGTTACAACAGCGCTAAAGAAGCTGTTATCGTCATTAAATGTGTATTTTTAACAGCGCTTTTCCATATAAGCGCTGTTGTAAATTGTGTATAATACAGCGCTTTATTAGATAAGCGCTGTTGTAAATAACTACCATCGCTACTCATTAAACGCCCCGTTTTATTTGTATTTTTAACAGCGCTTTCCTAAAGAAGCGCTGTTGTAAATCGTATTTAATACAGCGCTTTATTAGGAAAGCGCTGTGGTAAATTTAATACAGCGTTTTCTTTTTAAGCGCTGTGTTAAATATATTTATTACAGCGCTTTCTTTATAAAGCGCTGTTAATCATCTAATTTTTTCTACAGCGCTTATTAACAAGCGCTGTAGAAAATACAATCTGTACCAGTGGAAATGGATGAAGAACATGACATTCCTATCATTCTTGGTAGACCTTTCTTGAATACCGTTAGAGCTATAATTGATTGTGGAGAAGGGACTATAGAACTTAAAGTTGGTAGCGAAAGGATTAAGTTCAATTTGAAAAAAGTTCTTAGCTCCCCTACAAATGCTCTAGAATGTCATTTCTTGGATACTTGTGATGATACTCTTGATTATGTTTGCAAAGATGCACTAACCTCTTTCGAAAGTGAGCTTTTGACCGAATGTAGATAGCATTTCGTTTTCCTCATTAATGGATGAAGCTTTGGAAGAAGAAATGCTAGTTGAGGAAGAAGAGGAGGAGTGTATTCAGCAAGGAGAGAAAGAAATTGAGGTAAAACCCACTCAATCGCCCAAAGAAGGTAAGGAATTTGGTGGAGAGCTTAAGCCTCTTCCACCAAATCTAAGGTATGAATTTCTAGATGAAGCTAAGTCCTTACCGGTGATTGTGAGTGCTTCGCTTGATGATGGTGAGACTTCCAAGTTATTGCATGTGCTTAGAACTCATAAGAATGCTATAGGACATACTATTGATGATATTAAAGGCATTAGTCCTAGTGTTTGCATGCATAGGATTAAGCTAGAAGATGATGCTAAACCTTGTAGAGAATTTCTTAGAAGGCTTAATCCTAAACTTGAAGAGGTAATCTTAAAAGAGATAACAAAGCTAAGAGATGCGGGGATTATATATGCCATTCCTCACTCGGATTGGGTGAGCCCTATTCACGTAGTTCCCAAGAAAGGGGGAATTACGGTGGTAGAGAATGACAAAGGGGAATTGATTCCTACTAGGACTACCACGGGTTGGAGAATGTGCATTGATTATAGAAAATTGAATAAAGCCACTAAGAAAGATCATTTCCCTATTCCTTTTGCTTTCTTGATGGATATAGTGGTTTCTTTCAAATTCCCATACATCCCGATGACCAAGAAAAAACAACATTTACTTGTCCCTATGGCACCTTTGCATATAGACGCATGCCATTTGGTTTATGTAATGCACCCGCCACATTTCAAAGATGCATGATGTCTATATTTGCTGAATTTTTGGAAAAATCTATTGAGGTGTTCATGGATGATTTTTCGGTTCATGGTTATAGCTTTGATGATTGCCTTCTAAACTTGTCACATGTTTTGGCTAGGTGTATTGAGATGGACCTTGTGCTTAATTGGGAAAAATGCCATTTTATGGTCAAGGAAGGAATAGTCCTAGGTCATTTGGTTTCAAAGAAAGGAATAGAAGTGGACAAAGCAAAGATCCAAGTTATTGAGAAGTTGCCACCTCCTAGAGATCAAAAAGGAGTGAGGAGTTTTCTTGGACATGCTGGATTTTATAGAAGATTCATAAAGGATTTCTCCAAGATTGCTAAGCCACTCACTAACCTTCTTTGCAATGAGGTGGAGTTTGTTATGGATGAGGTTTGTGTGAAAGCATTTGAGACACTAAAGATGGCTTTAGTGTCGGCTCCCATTATTCAACCGCCTAATTGGGAACTTCCCTTTGAGCTTATGTGTGATGCAAGTGATGGTGCTATCGGAGCGGTGTTGGGGCAACGCGTTGATAAGAAGCTTCATGTCATCTATTATTTGAGTAAAGCCCTTGATACCACTCAAGAGAACTACACTACCACCGAAAAGGAAATGTTGGCCATAGTGTATGCATTTGAGAAGTTTAGGCAATATTTGATTGGTTCCAAGACCATAGTGTTTACCGATCATGCGGCAATCAAATATCTTGTCTCTAAAAAAGAAGCTAAGCCAAGATTGATTCGGTGGGTTCTTCTCCTCCAAGAATTTGACATTGAGATAAAGGATAAGAAAGGAGTTGAGAATGTAGTAGCCGATCACTTGTCTCGGTTGAATGTGGAAGATATAGAGGATGGAAGCTCTCCTATAGTGGACACTTTTGTTGGAGAGTATTTGATGTCTATTGAGTGCTCCAAGACACCATGGTATGCGGATATTGTTAATTATCTAGCTTGCGGTGTCATCAATGAAGACTTTGATCATAACCAAAGAAGAAAGCTAAAGTATGAGTCTTCAAGATACTATTGGGATGAGCCTTACCTCTATAGGCTTTGTGTTGACGGGGTTTATAGAACTTGTGTCCCCGAGGAAGAACAAGGAGCAATTCTTCGAGATTGCCACTCATCTATGTATGGAGGACACGGTTCTAGTTCTAAAACCGTTGCCAAGGTTTTACAATGCGGGTTTTATTGGCCAAGTTTGTTCAAAGATGCTTATTCATTTGTCAAGGCTTGTGATTCGTGCCAACGATCGGGAAATCTTTCAAGGAGGGATGAAATGCCTCAAAAAGGCATTCTAGAAATTGAGATTTTCGACGTATGGGGCATTGACTATATGGGACCATTCCCATCTTCTCGAGGAAATAGATACATTCTTGTCGCGGTGGATTATGTCTCCAAGTGGGTTGAAGCTTTAGCCTCCCCCAATTGTGATGCCAAGAATGTACACAAGCTTTTCAAGAAGATTATATTTCCCAGATTTGGAGTGCCAAGAACAATAATAAGTGACATGGAGCTCACTTTAGAGAAAAGAGCCTAGAGACAATGCTGAAAAAGTATGGAGTTTACCACAAGCTTGCGAACCCCTTATCACCCACAAACGAGTGGCCAAGTTGAAGTGTCTAATAGGGAGTTGAAGTCTATATTGGAGAAGGTTGTGGGAAGCTCTAGGAAGGATTGGTCGTCCAAGCTTGATGATACATTGTGGGCGTATAGGACCGCCTTTAAGACGCCAATCGGGATGTCTCCTTATAGGCTTATTTATGGAAAGCCTTGTCACTTACCCGTAGAGCTTGAGTATAAGGCAAGATGGGCAATCAAATGCCTAAATTTTGACTTTAAGAAAGCGGGGGAAAAGAGAATTCTTCAACTCCAAGAGCTAGAGGAGATAAGGAGGGATTCCTACGAGAGTGCTAGGCTATACAAAGAGAAATCGAAAATTTGGCATGATAGCAAGATCTCTAGGAAGAACTTCAAGGAAGGAGATAAGGTTCTCTTATTCAATTCTAGAATCAAGTTATTCCCGGGAAAATTGAAATCAAGATGGTCGGGACCGTATGAGATTTTAAAAGCTTATGAAGATGGGCATGTAGAGCTCAAATCTCTCAATGGGGACATCTTCAAGGTAAACGGTCACCGGCTCAAGCACTACTATGGGAATTTTAATGATAAAGAACTAGCCAAGCTAAGGCTAGTTGATTTGGAGTGAAAGATTTATTTGCACCGCTTAGTGAGGGATCCTAGCAAAGGACTCACTAAGTGTGTTTCTTGGAGTAAAGGTCTCGGCTACGTCTTAGCCAAGACGTTAAACTAGGCTAGTAAGTGTCATGCCCTTACTTTTAATTGGATTGATTGATTGATTGATTGATTGAATGATTAGTGATTTGATTGAGTGATTGTGCTTGCTTACTCACTAAGTGTGTTTGCTTGATTGGTATATCACTTAGCTTGCATGATTTTTGTTGCATATGATTTGAGCTAAGTGTGGGGTGATTTCTTGCCTAGGAGGTATGACTTTAGATATGCCTAGGACTTGAGTTTTGCGTGAAATTTCACTTAAGGCATAGTTTCTATATATCCTAAACCCTCCTAGGCCCGAGCAATATATCCTTAGCCGAGCAAACCCAGAAGTTGAAGCCAAAAAGAAGCGGTAAAAATTGATTTGGCCGAGCAGCCTATTCAAGCCGGCCGAGCAGATTTCCTGATCAGAAAATAAGCTAAGTCCAGAAATCTGCTCTCCCGGGTAAATTCTAGTGGGCCGAGCAGAGTATCAAATTTTGATACAAAAACTTTCAGTGAATTTTGATGGGCCGAGCATAATCTTACTTGGGCCGAGCAGATTCCCTTAATTGATCGGATGAAAATATTCTAAGTCTGGAAATCTCCTCTGCCGAGCAGTTTATCTCCAGTCGGCCGAGCAATGCATCAAAGTTGATACTTAAAAAGTCAGTGAATTTTGGCCGGACCGAGCAGAAATCTACCTGGGCCGAGCAGCTTTCAACACTTAGGAAAATTCGATAAAATGCAACTTAGAAATCATAAGTTTCTGCTCGGTCCAAGGAATATTTGGTCGGCCGAGTAGTTTTGAAAAGTTCATCCGGTGTCGTTTCGCTCGGCAGAAGAGGATCAAATTGATGAGCAATCCATTCTGCTCGGCCGACTAAACCGACAGCTAAATTTCTGCTCGGTCGAGCAACTTTAATTACTCCCCCCGAGGATAGCACGAGCACCACCCACTTCATCCCCTCCAATTCGACTTCCTCCACCTCCAAACCCTACCAAACCCTAATTCACTCAATCCTCAACCAAATTCCGTGATTTTTGTTGCAAAAGTTCCCAAATCTCACCCTTTGTAAACCCTAACCGAAATCCCCATCAAATTCCCCCTAATTTTCAACTTCCCAACACTCAAACCCTAAACACCACAATGCCTCCCAAAAACAACAAAGGAAAGGAGAAAGTGAATTACTCCTCAAAGAGTAAGAAACCTTCTTCCAATATACCTCCAAGACCAAGAAGCGGTGGCATTGTTATTAGGGAGCCTTCATCCAACCCACCACCACCACCAACTAGCTCTTCCCAACACTACTCCTATGGATATGAATTATCCAAGTGATGGACCCTTCAAATTTGACAAGGTGGCTAAGGAAAGGTATTCATTGCTCAAGAATTACAAGGTGAAGGCACCTCTCTACCCTTGCCTAGAAGAGATCAACACACTTGCGGGTATGAATGAAACTTCCCTTAAAGATACCTTTACAAATTGTGGATTGAAATTTGTAGTTTATGGTGATCCGGGTACATACCCTAGGTTAGTGTTGGAATTTTTGTGTACATTTCGTGCGGAATGGGAAATGGTGGATGAAGAAAGGATTGTGGTTGGTTGGAGGTTTATGATGAATGGTTATAGATTTGATGTGGGTATTGAGGAGTTAAGGGAGATGCTTGGGATAGTATTTAGAGATGATGAGGATGAGGTGAGTAGGAGAGGTATCTATCCTTTCTTTTCAAGAAGGGAAAGAGATGAATTTTGGGCGGAGATAGCCGAGGGTAGAACTTCATTTGGTTCTTCGGAATCATCTAATTTGATTACTAACCCAAGATGGAAGTCATACATAGGATTATCTCCATGGCCATCTATATAAGGAAGGATGGTGGTAGGATGGTTAGTAGGTCGGATTTGGATACAATGATGGTGATAAGTAGGGGAGGACGGCTAGATTTGATAGGCATTTTTACTCGGTTGTTCGAGACATACCAAAGTGGTAAGTCTAAGAGTAAGGCTTTGGGTGGAGGAACGATCATCACTTTGATCGCTTTGGACCTTGGATTTAAATTTGACTCGGATGCTAGTTTGAAAAAGGAAGTGCTTAACGTGAAGAGGATGATTATTATGCAAATGTTAAATGAGGACAAATCTTGGGTTGAAGGCCCTTATCGGGTGCAAAGAGCTTCAAACAAAAGAAGATTTGTTGAGGAAGAACCGGTTGAGGAAGCAAGGGAAAGTCACCAACCTTCACCCGCTAGGACCACGCGTATGGAACAAGGAGAATCCTCCATGCCCTTGAATGCAATCTTTAACCGAATGGATGAAATGGCCAAGGAGATGGAGAAGATGAGATTGGAAAGAGAGCGTTCAAACGCTTATATCAATGAACTCGTGCAATGGGGGCACGAGACCTTCTCTTTGATCACTACACACATGGGTTGCCAAGGGTATAGGCCACCACCACATCCCGAAGGATTTTATAGGCCCGAGGTTCCCATATTTAATGCGGCGAGTGAAGGAAGGGGAATGGAAAATGATATCACCATAGATGAGGTGATGGAAGAAATGGAGAGAACCGGTCCTAGTGGAGAAAATGAAGAGCAAGGAGCCAACAATGATGAGGAATGAGGACGCTTGCTTGTCTAGACTTTATGGCCTTGCTAGTCTACTTTGTTAAACTCAAATATTATTGCATTGCATGCTTGAATTTTATGTCTAGTGAACTTTGTGTTTGGACTTCTATGTGTGTTTGGTTGTTAACTTTTATTGCCATGATTCACTCATAGACTTGTTGCGCATTGTCTCATTGAATCTTATAAGCATGTATGAGTTCATTTCTATGTCCTAGGTCGAGTAGTTTTGTGTGCAAAATTCTTATATGGCCGAGTAAAACTTAGGGCGCGAAGTAGTTTGAAAATTCTGCTCTCCCGAGCAAGGATTTCACCTCTGCCGAGCAACCTTTCTGAGCTGAAAACCAAAGTACAACACGCTCCTCTGCCGAGCAGACTTTTTGTCAGGCCGAGCAGATGATAATACACATTCTCAGATAGTTTTCCTCTGGCCGAGCAACTATTGACCAAGGCCGAGTAGAAATAGATCAAACCCTAGCAAAGTAAACTTCTCCCCACCTAGGCCGAGCAGTATTTCTTCCTAGGCCGAGCAGATTGTAATACATGCTCAGATAACTTTCCTCTGCCCGAGCATATTCCTCCTTGGCCGAGCAAACTTCTCCTCTCCCCCATTCCCATCTTGCTCGGCCGAGCAACTTCAAGAGCAAAAAAATCTGCTCGGCCAGTCCCTCATTTGTATCCCAACCATTCTTCCTTATTTGACCCATTTTTCCTCATTCTTCACAACACCACTTCTCTCACTAAGCACCCTAAGCTCCAAACCTCCTCATTCCACAACCTTACTCAACTCATCAACTCATCCAAAACCACTCAAATCCATCATCATCAATGGCTAGAAGATGGAATCCCTTTAGATCATCATCATCCTCCCGCATGCATGAGCAACCTCCCCTCCTCCTAACCAATTCGGATACCCCAAGCCTCATTCCATATCCATTTGGGGAACCTCTTCAATTTGAAAGAAGAGAAGAGCAAGAGAGGTACATGATGTATGAGGACTTCAAGATACCGGGAACCCTCTTCCCTAAGCTTGATGAGATTGACTCTCTTCCTCACATGCAAAGAGGTAAGATCCATGAATTGTTAGATAATTGTGGATTAGGATTCTTGTTGAGGGAAGATCCGGGCACTTATCCTAGAATGGTCAAGGAATTCATGTGTACCTTTAGTGCCGAATGGGTTGATGGAGATATAGATGAAGGCATGGTAGATGGAAGGCGTAGGTATGTGATGGGATGGAACTTTAGACTTGGAGATAGATGGTGGAGACTTAGGGAGGATGAAGTAAGGGAGATCCTAGGTATGGAGACAACTTTCCTAGTGACACAAGTAATGATGATGAAGTAGGAAGTGTTGCGGGAGTCTATCCTAGGAATGATCCCCTTAAAAGGAACCGGTTTTGGGAGGAGATCACCAAACGGATTGAAACATTTGTATCTCCCGAACCATCCACTATGATTTGGGTGAGAAGGTATAAGGTGATACATAGACTTGTCTCTATGGCAATTTTTGTGAGGAAGGATGGAGGAAGGCATGTATACAAGCATGACTTAGATTGCATGAGGTTGATTAAGGAGAGGAAGAAGATTGACTTGGTACAAATGCTCACAAGACAATTTGAAGAGTACCAAAAGCCAAATGCTAAGGCAAAGGCTTTAGGTGGCGGAGCTATCATCACATGGATTGCCATACACTTAGGATTCTCCGTAGACCACTTCCCTCCCGTACGCAAAGAAGTGCTTGATGTTAGGAGGATGCGCCAAATGCACATGATTGAATGGGGGAATGATCGGTGGGTTGTAAGGCCCTTTCGTCCTCTTCGTGCGGTAGAGCAAGTAACAAAGAGGAAGAGAGGAGAAGGACCTTCCAACCGAATCCGTACTCCCAATGACTCACCTCCTCGTCAAGACCAAGAACCTCATGCCACCTATGCTCACTCTCCTAGCTCCTTCCATTCCGCCGCCTCTTACATCCCTACATACCATTCCTCACCCCATCACTTTCCTCCTTACTCCCCTCCACCTAATCCCATACATTCTACATCCTATCACCCTCCTCCACCACAACAAAGCCACTACACACCACATACCGTTGATGAGGTCTATGAGAGAGTAGTTGCCTATGGCTCCTACGCGCAGGACATAGCTACTTGGCAAGGAGATATGATGTCACATCTCTTTGACCAACTAGATCTCGCGGGGTATAGGGCACCTCCACAACCCGATGACCATTACTTTGCTTCCCACATTCCACAAGAGGATGAGGGAGATGATGATGAAGAAGAGGATGATGAAGATGACAATGAAGGCCAAGATGATGATGATGATGACTATGATGAGGATGATGAGTAGGAGGCACACTATGCTTATTTACTTGCTTGTTTCACTCTTGCTAGTATTTTGTGTTGTATTGTGTTATGAGTTGAACTTGCTACTCTTTTGTGTGTTTCCTATGATGTTATTCAAACTTTGTGCTTATTGTTATCTTGGATGTTTTATGAGATTGAATAACTCTTTATCTCATATGTTTGGCATGGCCTATGTAATGATTTGTTTCACAAGCTCTATACATTTCACTATCTTGATATCCTTATGAGCTTAGGTTTATGCCAAAGCCAAACATACATGAATATCAAAAAGAAAAGCACATGGAGCAAGCATGGATGCATTCTAGTCTTCCTTCACACGAGAGAAGTTTCTTTACCCTTCTCTTATGCTTATATGTGATTGCTTAGGGACTAAGCAAATTTTTAAGTGTGGGTGGGGTAGAATGCATGCATTCATACTTTTAATGTTTCAAATCATCAAATCATTCAATCATTGATAACTTTTGAGCATTGACATTTGCTTGATTTATCACTTTCATCCTACATTTTGATGATAATTGAAAAATAAGGTTGCTAAGCTTGAGATTACATTTGTGAGCATGGATTGACAAATTTGTTCATTGATCATGATGATTTGGGATGATTGAAATTCTTAGCTTGTGCACTTTTTCATGAATTGACATCTAAGCTAGTTTAAATCATTGATCATTAATGTGCTCTTTCATTGCATAATGAGTAAGGAGATTTTAGTAGCATGAACAAGAGGAAATTTTTTCGAAAATAGCATAGAGTTTTTGCTTGTGTTTGCCTAATAGGTGACTTTAGCATTTTTGCCTTGCTTGTGTATCAACTTTGCTTGCCTATATGCCAATTTTTGTTAATTGGACACATTGTCAAGTTTTAAGTGTGGGGTTAACACCAAAGCACTCTAAAAATTCCTACTTCAAAGAAGTAAACAAGGAATCGTAGTGCAAGTGCCGGGGGTTAGGAAGGTAATTTCCCCCTCGAAAGTACTTGCACTAACAAAAAATGTGTTTTATGAAAAGTTATTCAAGTGCCGGGGGTTAGGAAGGTAAGTTCCCCCCGAAAGTACTTGAATAAGCAAAAAGAAAAAAAAAAAGAGAATAAAAGAGAAGCTTGAATGGTAACTCGCATTGATTCTTGACTTTGTGCCCTTGTGCATATTGTGAGTGTATTTGCAAGTGAGGTTGTGCATTTGCTTGGTCGATTTGTCTATTTGGATGATCCTTGCACTTTATGGCAACACAAGTGAAAATTCTATGTCTAGCTATTAATCCTTCTATGTCCAAACTCCTCTTCTCTTATGGATCATGACGTGTAGTCATATACTTGAGAATGAGTTTAATGTCATGAGCCTATGTACTTGCCCTTTGCAAGCATAAGTGATTGGCTAGACGAGTCCTTCATGAGTGCTAATTTCTCTTTATGAGTTGTGTGATGATAAGAAGCATTGAAAATGGATTTGATAAATTCTAGCTATGATGGAAAGAATGTTAGATGTTACTTGTGATGAATGACATGATTCCCAAGCATTTGTGTGATATGAATGAATTAATTTCCATGCTTGCTATGAGTTAAAATGCTTAAAGTCTTGCTTAGTTGCTTCTTGATTGGTGTATTGTATAATGGATGATTGTGAACGGGATTTGTGAGTACTCCCTCTTGGAAAACTCTCACGAGACTACAACTCGTCCCCTAGGGCAGCCTAGAGGTTTAAAGGCTTGATGCATACGCTAAATGCATCCGTGATTCCTACGAAAGTGAGTTAGGAGTAGTTTATAGCTTGCATTTCAATTCTTAGGTTTATAACTTACACTTGGTGCTTGATTTTCACTCTCATATGCATTGATTGATCTTTGAAATCTTTATGAGTCCTATCTTGCATCATTTGCTCTATTCATACTAACTTGTTCGGGACGAACAAGAATTAAGTGTGGGGTGTTTGATAAGTGTGCAAATTCGTAAGTATTTGTACACTTCTTATGCTTGATTCTTGCTAGTTTTCGACTATTTTGTGAGGAATTTGATACTCTTTTGTGTTTCATGCAGATTTTATTCAAAGTTTATCAAAGAGAGTACAAAGCACAAAAATGGAGCAAATGGATCAAAATTCAAGTCAAGTGCCCAAGAGCAAAACTTACTCTCTCGAGCAAAAAATCAAGTCCAACCGAGCAAGTCCAAGAGAGTGGCGAGCAGACCAACTCAGCAGAGGAAGTTGACCCAAGATGGTCAGAAATCACTTCGGCCGAGCAGAAATTCCTATGCAGAATCTGCTCGGTCGACCAAACGTGCAAGCCTCCTCGGATGAAGAATAACATGATCTGCTCGGCCAAGGAAGTTCTGCTCGGCAGACCAGAGCAGGGGATCATACCTGAAGAAGATCAAAGGAGTCCTGCTCGGTCGAGGTCAAAGCTGCTCGGCCCAGGAAGTTATCAAGAATTGATACAAGAATGTTCAGTGATTTTTCCTGGGGCCAAGTAGAATTCTGCTCGGGCTGACCAAGAGCAAGTCAGCCGAGCAGAAGTTAGTCTGCCGAGGATCAAAGCTACACTTTATCATGTCTGCTCGGACCAGAAGAAAACAAGTCGGCCGAGCAGAATTTCCCCCAATTTTTCTGCTCGGCCCAGGTCAAATTTGCTGGGGAGAGTACCACCGAGTATATAAGCTTTTTGGACATTTCAAACTCGGGAGCTTGACTTCGGACTTTGACCAGCAACCCTAGAATTTCGATTTTTGAAGATCAAGAGCTTTTGTGTGGAATTGAAGACTTTGGAGTGAAGATCAAGCATCAACACCTTCCAATCTACTCTAGTTTGCAATTAATTTCATGTTTCCATACATTTCTATTGTTGATTTTACTTTTAGTATGAGTAGTGAGTAGTGATTGGTTAGGGATCCTATGGATCCCTAGGTTGGATGCATGTATTTGGATGATGATTAATTTGTTATGCAATGAATTTTGATATGAATTTTGTGTATTGGCTACATCTATTAAATGTTGCACATTAAGTGTTTGTTAAAATGCTTAAGTGTAATTAATTGAACCTAATCAATGATATATGCAATGAAAGTTGATTATAGGTTGATTAGTTAGCCTTGCATGAATAATCTACTTTGATCTTGACATGAAAGTGTAGGATTGAGTAGATGACTAGTTTACTTGATCTAGGTTATGGTAACTCTTCCAAAATATTGAAAGATTGAGGAAGAGTCCATTACCTAAGGGAGAGCCAAAATATTGAAAGATTGAGGCCTCCATTTAAGTGAACCTCTTAATCCTAACATGCAATGAAAGTTGACCTTAGGATTAATGTTCATAAATAAACTAGTCTAATCATTTTCTATTCATTAATTGTTGCATGATTGATTGTCATCACCTTATATGCTATAGCCTAGGGTCCATAGATCCTTGATCACCTTTAGTTTCATTTTAATCCTTCAAAATATCATAACCTTTCACAAATTCCCCCCAAACCTTTTTTTTAGGCAACTCTTAAGTAGTAAAGACTAGTTAATCAATTCTAACTCATCTCTAGGGATTCGACTCTAGGTCTCCTAGATTTATAAATTGTTTTTGCCGTGTCAGGACATTAAAACTTCCACTATAAAACACACGTCAAATCGATCATTTATCATGTTCGTGAAGGCTTTAAAGACGAACTTTAGAGTACACTAGCACTTTGCTTCAAAGTGAAGCAAACTTGAGTCGAACTTTCAAGTGAATGTTTAATCGTTGAGTTATGCTCTATTACACTATTAGAAGTGATAATGAAGTGATAAGTCATACAGTCGTCTTTAAAGCCTTTACGATTAAACATTCACTTGAAAGTTCAAATCAAGGTTGCTTCACTTTGAAGCAAAGTGCTAGTGTACTCTAAAGTTCGTCTTTAAAGCCTTTACGATCATGATAAATGAGTCGATTGTATGACTAATAACTTCATTATCACTTCTAATAGTGTAATATAGCATAACTCAACGATTAAACATTCACTTGAAAGTTCGACTCAAGTTTGCTTCACTTTGAAGCAAAGTGCTAGTGTACTCTAAAGTTCGTCTTTAAAGCCTTCACGAACATGATAAATGAGTCGATTGTAGACTAATCACTCATTATCACTTCTAATAGTGTAATATAGCATACTCAACGATTAAACATTCACTTGAAAGTTCGAATCAAGTTTGCTTCACTTTGAAGCAAAGTGCTAGTGTACTCTAAAGTTCGTCTTTAAAGCCTTACGAACATGATAAATGAGTCGATTGTATGACTAATCACTTCATTATCACTTCTAATAGTGTAATATAGCATAACTCAACGATTAAACATTCACTTGAAAGTTCGACTCAAGTTTGCTTCACTTTGAAGCAAAGTGCTAGTGTACTCTAAAGTTCGTCTTTAAAGCCTTCACGAACATGATAAATGATTGATTGTATGACTAATAACTTCATTATCACTTCTAATAGTGTAATATAGCATAACTCAACGATTAAACATTCACTTGAAAGTTCGACTCAAGTTTGCTTCACTTTGAAGCAAAGTGCTAGTGTACTCTAAAGTTCGTCTTTAAAGCCTTCGAACATGATAAATGAGTCGATTGTATGACTAATCACTTCATTATCACTTCTAATAGTGTAATATAGCATAACTCAACGATTAAACATTCACTTGAAAGTTCGACTCAAGTTTGCTTCACTTTGAAGCAAAGTGCTAGTGTACTCTAAAGTTCGTCTTTAAAGCCTTACGAACATGATAAATGAGTCGATTGTATGACTAATAACTTCATTATCACTTCTAATAGTGTAATATAGCATAACTCAACGATTAAACATTCACTTGAAAGTTCGACTCAAGTTTGCTTCACTTTGAAGCAAAGTGCTAGTGTACTCTAAAGTTCGTCTTTAAAGCCTTCATGAACATGATAAATGAGTCGATTGTATGACTAATAACTTCATTATCACTTCTAATAGTGTAATATAGCATAACTCAATGATTAAACATTCACTTGAAAGTTCGACTCAAGTTTGCTTCACTTTGAAGCAAAGTGCTAGTGTACTCTAAAGTTCGTCTTTAAAGCCTTCACGAACATGATAAATGAGTCGATTGTATGACTAATAACTTCATTATCACTTCTAATAGTGTAATAGAGCATAACTCAACGATTAAACATTCACTTGAAAGTTCGACTCAAGTTTGCTTCACTTTGAAGCAAAGTGCTAGTGTACTCTAAAGTTCGTCTTTAAAGCCTTTACGAACATGATAAATGAGTCGATTGTATGACTAATCACTTCATTATCACTTCTAATAGTGTAATAGCATAACTCAACGATTAAACATTCACTTGAAAGTTCGACTCAAGTTTGCTTCACTTTGAAGCAAAGTGCTAGTGTACTCTAAAGTTCGTCTTTAAAGCCTTCACGAACATGATAAATGAGTCGATTGTATGACTAATCACTTCATTATCACTTCTAATAGTGTAATATAGCATAACTCAATGATTAAACATTCACTTGAAAGTTCGACTCAAGTTTGCTTCACTTTGAAGCAAAGTGCTAGTGTACTCTAAAGTTCGTCTTTAAAGCCTTCACGAACATGATAAATGAGTCGATTGTATGACTAATCACTTCATTATCACTTCTAATAGTGTAATATAGCATAACTCAACGATTAAACATTCACTTGAAAGTTCGACTCAAGTTTGCTTCACTTTGAAGCAAAGTGCTAGTGTACTCTAAAGTTCGTCTTTAAAGCCTTTACGAACATGATAAATGAGTCGATTGTATGACTAATCACTCATTATACTTCTAATAGTGTAATATAGCATAACATCAACGATTAAACATTCACTTGAAAGTTCGAATCAAGTTTGCTTCACTTTGAAGCAAAGTGCTAGTGTACTCTAAAGTTCGTCTTTAAAGCCTTCACGAACATGATAAATGAGTCGATTGTATGACTAATCACTCATTATCACTTCTAATAGTGTAATATAGCATAACTCAACGATTAAACATTCACTTGAAAGTTCGAATCAATTTTGCTTCACTTTGAACAAAGTGCTAGTGTACTCTAAAGTTCGTCTTTAAAGCCTTTACGAACATGATAAATGAGTCGATTGTATGACTAATAACTTCATTATCACTTCTAATAGTGTAATATAGCATAACTCAACGATTAAACATTCACTTGAAAGTTCGACTCAAGTTTGCTTCACTTTGAAGCAAAGTGCTAGTGTACTCTAAAGTTCGTCTTTAAAGCCTTCACGAACATGATAAATGAGTCGATTGTATGACTAATAAATTCATTATCACTTCTAATAGTGTAATATAGCATAACTCAATGATTAAACATTCACTTGAAAGTTCGATCAAGTTTGCTTCACTTTGAAGCAAAGTGCTAGTGTACTCTAAAGTTCGTCTTTAAAGCCTTTCACGAACATGATAAATGAGTCGATTGTATGACTAATCACTTCATTATCACTTCTAATAGTGTAATATAGCATAACTCAACGATTAAACATTCACTTGAAAGTTCGACTCAAGTTTGCTTCACTTTGAAGCAAAGTGCTAGTGTACTCTAAAGTTCGTCTTTAAAGCCTTACGAACATGATAAATGAGTCGATTGTATGACTAATAACTTCATTATCACTTCTAATAGTGTAATATAGCATAACTCAACGATTAAACATTCACTTGAAAGTTCGACTCAAGTTTGCTTCACTTTGAAGCAAAGTGCTAGTGTACTCTAAAGTTCGTCTTTAAAGCCTTCACGAACATGATAAATGAGTCGATTGTATGACTAATAACTTCATTATCACTTCTAATAGTGTAATATAGCATAACTCAACGATTAAACATTCACTTGAAAGTTCGACTCAAGTTTGCTTCACTTTGAAGCAAAGTGCTAGTGTACTCTAAAGTTCGTCTTTAAAGCCTTACGAACATGATAAATGAGTCGATTGTATGACTAATAACTTCATTATCACTTCTAATAGTGTAATAGAGCATAACTCAACGATTAAACATTCACTTGAAAGTTCGACTCAAGTTTGCTTCACTTTGAAGCAAAGTGCTAGTGTACTCTAAAGTTCGTCTTTAAAGCCTTTACGAACATGATAAATGAGTCGATGACTATCACTTCATTATCACTTCTAATAGTGTAATAGATATAACTCAACGATTAAACATTCACTTGAAAGTTCGACTCAAGTTTGCTTCACTTTGAAGCAAAGTGCTAGTGTACTCTAAAGTTCGTCTTTAAAGCCTTCACGAACATGATAAATGAGTCGATTGTATGACTAATCACTTCATTATCACTTCTAATAGTGTAATATAGCATAACTCAATGATTAAACATTCACTTGAAAGTTCGACTCAAGTTTGCTTCACTTTGAAGCAAAGTGCTAGTGTACTCTAAAGTTCGTCTTTAAAGCCTTCACGAACATGATAAATGAGTCGATTGTATGACTAATCACTTCATTATCACTTCTAATAGTGTAATATAGCATAACTCAATGATTAAACATTCACTTGAAAGTTCGACTCAAGTTTGCTTCACTTTGAAGCAAAGTGCTAGTGTACTCTAAAGTTCGTCTTTAAAGCCTTACGAACATGATAAATGAGTCGATTGTATGACTAATCACTACATTATCACTTCTAATAGTGTAATATAGCATAACATAACGATTAAACATTCACTTGAAAGTTCGATCAAGTTTGCTTCACTTTGAAGCAAAGTGCTAGTGTACTCTAAAGTTCGTCTTTAAAGCCTTAACGAACATGATAAATGAGTCGATTGTAGATAATCACTCATTATCACTTCTAATAGTGTAATATAGCATAACATAACGATTAAACATTCACTTGAAAGTTCGAATCAAGTTTGCTTCACTTTGAAGCAAAGTGCTAGTGTACTCTAAAGTTCGTCTTTAAAGCCTTACGAACATGATAAATGAGTCGATTGTATGACTAATAACTTCATTATCACTTCTAATAGTGTAATATAGCATAACTCAACGATTAAACATTCACTTGAAAGTTCGACTCAAGTTTGCTTCACTTTGAAGCAAAGTGCTAGTGTACTCTAAAGTTCGTCTTTAAAGCCTTAACGAACATGATAAATGAGTCGATTGTATGACTAATAATTCATTATCACTTCTAATAGTGTAATATAGCATAACTCAATGATTAAACATTCACTTGAAAGTTCGACTCAAGTTTGCTTCACTTTGAAGCAAAGTGCTAGTGTACTCTAAAGTTCGTCTTTAAAGCCTTTACGAACATGATAAATGAGTCGATTGTATGACTAATCACTTCATTATCACTTCTAATAGTGTAATATAGCATAACTAACGATTAAACATTCACTTGAAAGTTCGACTCAAGTTTGCTTCACTTTGAAGCAAAGTGCTAGTGTACTCTAAAGTTCGTCTTTAAAGCCTTTACGAACATGATAAATGAGTCGATTGTATGACTAATCACTTCATTATCACTTCTAATAGTGTAATATAGCATAACTCAACGATTAAACATTCACTTGAAAGTTCGACTCAAGTTTGCTTCACTTTGAAGCAAAGTGCTAGTGTACTCTAAAGTTCGTCTTTAAAGCCTTCAGAACATGATAAATGAGTCGATTGTATGACTAATCACTTCATTATCACTTCTAATAGTGTAATATAGCATAACTCAATGATTAAACATTCACTTGAAAGTTCGACTCAAGTTTGCTTCACTTTGAAGCAAAGTGCTAGTGTACTCTAAAGTTCGTCTTTAAAGCCTTTACGAATATGATAAATGAGTCGATTGTATGACTAATCACTTCATTATCACTTCTAATAGTGTAATCTAGCATAACTCAACGATTAAACATTCACTTGAAAGTTCGAACTCAAGTTTGCTTCACTTTGAAGCAAAGTGCTAGTGTACTCAAAGTTCGTCTTTAAAGCCTTCACGAACATGATAAATGAGTCGATTGTATGACTATCACTCATTATCACTTCTAATAGTGTAATATAGCATAACTCAATGATTAAACATTCACTTGAAAGTTCGACTCAAGTTTGCTTCACTTTGAAGCAAAGTGCTAGTGTACTCTAAAGTTCGTCTTTAAAGCCTTACGAACATGATAAATGAGTCGATTGTATGACTAATAATTTCATTATCACTTCTAATAGTGTAATATAGCATAACTCAATGATTAAACATTCACTTGAAAGTTCGACTCAAGTTTGTTTCACTTTGAAGCAAAGTGCTAGTGTACTCTAAAGTTCGTCTTTAAAGCCTTCACGAACATGATAAATGAGTCGATTGTATGACTAATAATTTCATTATCACTTCTAATAGTGTAATATAGCATAACTCAATGATTAAACATTCACTTGAAAGTTCGACTCAAGTTTGCTTCACTTTGAAGCAAAGTGCTAGTGTACTCTAAAGTTGTCTTTAAAGCCTTTACGAACATGATAAATGAGTCGATTGTATGACTAATCACTTATTATCACTTCTAATAGTGTAATATAGCATAACTCAACGATTAAACATTCACTTGAAAGTTCGAATCAAGTTTGCTTCACTTTGAAGCAAAGTGCTAGTGTACTCTAAAGTTCGTTTTTAAAGCCTTTATGAACATGATAAATGATCGATTGTATGACTAATAACTTCATTATCACTTCTAGACGTCCCATTAATGATGCAAAGTATAGCGAATATGGTAGCAAATTAACCGAGGCTCCCAAGTCGAACATGCACTTGCTAACCAGGGTGTCTCCAATAAAGCACGGAATGGTAAAAATTCCCGGATCAGCGAGTTTCTCTGGTAATTCTGGGGCTAAACACAGCCTTAGACTGGCTTGGAAATCATCTAGCATGATTTCATCCTTATTCCTCTCTGGTGCGTCAGGGTTGATGCGTGTAAAGACTGGTGCAACAACTGTTTCTGTACTCAACTCTGCTGCGTCATTAGTAACGTGTGTATCAACTGGCGCGCTAGTATTGTCTGGGTGTGGTGCGTCCATCTGAACCATGTTGATACTTCCCTTCGGATTCTGAATGACTTGAGAGGGCAGGTTACCATCACTAGCCTTCAATTCATTCACAGCGGTGGCAATCTGGGTGAGTTGGTTTTCGATCAACTTGAACCTCTTATCGTTCTGTTCTTCATTCCTTCGCACTGTCTCAGCCAACTGACCTACTATCTCTTATAGTGATTTCTTGGGTGGCTGCTGGTTGTACTGCACTGGTCCTTCAGCGCGTTTATGTGGCGGGTTATAAGCAGCAGCTGGCGCGTAAGGTCGCGCGCCAGTGGGTGCATTAGGTTGCGCGCGCCAGTCAGCGCGCGGTCTCTGGAAATTCTGCTCATTCTTCCAACTAAACCCATTCTCAGCCAATCCAAATCTAGGCTGTCCTTGCCTAGCTTGTCCATTATTCCATCCACCCACAGCATTAACATCTGCGTGTTCTTCAAACAGGGTGGGGCATGCGTCAGTCAGGTGGTCTGTGGCGTGACAGAATTCAAGTTCTATCGACGCTTTGTTTCATCATCAACTTCTGCATCATATCCTTCAATTCCTTGATCTCTCCGGTTACGTCTACTTGATGCAGTGATCTGGCGCGACTGTTCTCTAACGAAACCTGATATCTTACTTGGTCGGCCGTGTCTTCTATTAGCTTCCATACATCCTCCGGGTACATGTTCCTCACGTTGCCTCCTGCGCAAGCGTTCAACAACCTGAGTTCCATCTCAGTTAGTCCGTTGAGGAAGTTCTCTATCAACACATGTTGGGAGTCCATGATTGTAGCAGTTCGCTTCAAGTTCCCTGAACCGCTCATAATATTCGGACAATGACTCACCGTGCAACTGCTTCGGGGCAGCTAGCTCTCTTCGTAGTAACGATACCTTGGCCGCAGGATAAATTTGTCTAGAAACCGTTCTTGTAACTCGGGCCAAGTCCTTATTGACCCCGGAGCTAGCCCCATTAACCATTGTCGAGCTGAATCACATAGAGAGAATGGGAAAGCTCTCAACTTCAGCAACTCTGGATCCTCGTTCCCATTCCTCATGTTTCTCGCAATGGCCGCGAACTCTCTGACGTGTTTGACTGGGTTCTCACTAGCCATACCATGGAACTTTGGTATGTAGTGAACAAGCTGAGTCCGTAGCTCAAAGTGACCATCTGGGGCAGTACGATGCACCATGGCTGATTAACGGCTTGAGGAGCCGACATCTCTTTGATGGTGCGTCGCGCCACAGGTTGGGCAGGCACGCGCGCGACAGGTGGTGGCGCGCGTACGTCCACATTATTGTTCAGCTGGTTGTCCTGTCTCGGCAATTCAGCATCCCCTCTGAACTCTAGGTCTCTGCGTAGTTCTCTTCTGAGTGCATCGAGTTCGGCAGGGTGTAGGCGAGCAAAGACGTTATCGGCGTTGCGCCCTGGCGCGTCTGGCGTGTTGTCCATGCGTCTGCCGATCACACTGTTTTCACCAAAATCTTCCATGCAAAACAAAAACAACAGCTAAATTAAACGTAACTAATTTTTTTGGATTTTTTGTTTAAGAAAACGAAAAGTAAATAACAAAAAGAAAAAGGAAAAGAAAACTTCTCTAGCCGCTCCCCGGCAACGGCGCCAAAATTTGACGAGCACGTCGTTGAGTGCTGCAAATTTGTCCCGACTCTCCTTACTAGTATAGTATTGGCAAGCTGGGGTCGAATCCACAGGGAACGGTGGAAGTCTCTTTTCAACTACAAACTAAAGAATTGGGGTTGTGCGTGAGAACAATTAAAAGAAAGAAAAACTGCTGCGCAAGTACAACTGGCGCACACACAGACAGCAAGTATAAAAGATGTAAATAAAGATGCAAGAGATGAGCTCGGTTCAGATTCTTCACTATGAATTCTATGTTTATCCTCGGTCACTAATGGTACATGATATAATTGTCCACGTAGATTAAGGTCCTGTCACAGCTTAATAACCTACACATACATTCCGGTCAAAGTCTGTATGATATTATTACTCAATCTAGTCTAGTCAATAACGAATCCGGTCAAGGTAGCTACTGCCTATTCTAGTGTTACTCCTATCATTCACAGTCACGTACTTCTGATAGTTTAACTATAGATAATAGATTCTACAACTAAGTCTGCGGTGCAAGGCTTCGCTTAATTGTCTAACCTAATTATCATGCAATTGAGTTCGGAATAATAATACTAAACTTAATCATGTAAATTAAGAACAAGACCTCAAAACATATTATTCATAGATCAAAATCCAAACCGAGTTCAGTGAGTTTAGCTACTCATGCTGAATGAATACATCTCAAGAATAATTAAATAACAACTAAATAACAAGACAAATCTCAAGTGGTGCGTCGGCATCTCGCGTGACAGCTTGCGCGCGTCGGAATTCTGCTCTGAGCCGTCTGGTCCCTTATGCGTGCCTACTTGTGATCTCCATAAATCTTTGTATTTATAGTCTTGCCTACTTGTAGGAAATCATCTATATCTCTAAAAATCAGCTTAGGAAATATGTAATCTCCAAAAACTGAACTTAGAATATTCTTCGCGCGTGATGACGTCATCGCTCCGGATATCTCGCTGTCGGCTGACGTCACCGTTTTGCTTGTCTTCTGGCGACCCACACTCGCGCGCCATAGTGCTCGCGCGCTAGTGGTCTTCTGTCCTTGTTGTCAAGTTGTTGTCTTTTGTTCTGGAAATTGTTGCGTTTTTGTTCTAACTCATCTTTTAGACCTGAGATACAAAACTACACCAAAAGCGTAATCTTATACTGAAATATGTTAGAATATGAGCAATGTAAAGGACTTAAAGTAGCGTACAACTGTGCTCTATCAAATCCCCCACACTTACTCTTGTTCGTCCCTGAACAAGTCGGCTTCCTTACCTTTTGTGTAACGCACGCGTGATTATTGGACTTACTGCGCCAGATGTCTGCGCCACCCTCACAACCTGCGCAACTGTGATTATACAACACACAACTGATTTATGATATTGATTCAAACCTTGTGTTACCTCTCTTGTGGAATGCATATCAATTCGGATGATTGGGAGATAGTCCTGTTTAAGCACCGGTCACCGAATTCTTCTTGATTTGCGACTGCATGGTTATTCGTATTCGCTTTCTCTGGTACATGATTGATCCGCGTCTTAGGGTTTCTGAGCTCTACGTCTTTGACGCTTTACTGTTTGTTCTCGGACAGATGATAACTTTTGATGCAATCTTTTCTTCTTTTCATTGTTTCGGCCTTTTGAGCTTTAACTTTGAATTGAATACTTCTTTCTGGTCCGGATCTTATTTCTTCCCTAGAACGGCTTCCAATCATGGCCTTCGGATAGCAGCTATGGAACCACGCCCCGCTCTCGCTTCTGATCAGTCGCGCGCAAGTCAGGCCACGCGTTTGCAACCGCGCGCCCCTTCCTGAGCAACTAATCTTCACGAAGACGGTCTGTTTTTCCGTCTCGTCACGCTGGTAGGGTTTCGCCTTCGGCATCTGCATGACTGAGCTTGCTCTTATTCCTTTGACCGCGGAGTACCAACCTCCACGAATACTCATAACCATGCAACCGATCCTCAAGCTTCGTTCGATCGACTGCTTTTCTAGGACGTTTCTATCAACTCCACATCCCTCGTTATTCCACTCAAGAGATACACAAAATTTGAAAAAATTATCAAAATTCAGAATATGTCATATAAGCACAAATTACCGCAAGTGCGCGAGTGCGACACAGGTCGCGCACGCCAATGTTTCTTGCGCGCAATTACCTCTTGAGATGTGTTCAGCGTTCGGTTTGGTTTGTTTAAACTAAAAAAAACGAAAAATTTATCCTAAAAACGAAAAAAATTTCTATTCCTAAGTGTACTACTACCCCCCCACACTTAAACAAAAACGTGTCCTCACGTTATGAACAAGTAGTAAAGAAGGCAATAGTAATGCATGCATGTAAATAGGTTTTGTATCGATCATACCCACAATTCAGAATATAGCCACAACACCGCAATAAGTCAAACGCCGAGTAAGTTTAAAACACCATTTAAAACATCAGATCAAGTCATAATACATGTGTTTTAAACAAACGGTTCAAATAGTTCAACCACCAAAATACTCATTACACCGATCACAAAATATTTAAAACGAAGTAGAAAACGACCGGGAGAGTTCTTCGATTGGGTCTTCGCCCTGTAGTGCATACTCTCCGGGATCGGGTCCTCATGCCAGCCTCTGGTGGCGTCATGTCCAAGTTGGCACCCTGTGGTGCCACATATTCCATAACACGCTGGCGTTGAACACCCAGCGCTGTCTAATCACACTTGTGCGCCACTTCCTTGTGCGCTGGACTCTGCTTGCGCACGCTCTGATCGGCGCCTGCTCCTTCTGGCGCCACTGGCTCTTGCGCCACAACCTCTGGCGCAGCCCTATGTTCTCAGTCCGCGCCTGTAGCTCCAATACGCGGTTCCATCCGCGCGCACTTGATTCCTTTGTAGAGGCGCATCTTCTGGCGCGTCAGATACTGCCCGTACAATGTGTGATCTCTAGCCAGGCTCCATATGTAACGCACGCAGGAAGTGCGTGATCAGTCCTCCGCATAGCAGCGGGCCCTTCATGCTCACGCTTCCCAGTAGCTGGTGAGCAGCGCGTGTAGCGCACCTTCTTTCCGTAGTATAGACCCTTGAGGATCTCCATGTCTAGTCCGGGCCGCTGAGATCCATTGTAGCGGCCGATGATGGAGTGGGAGATGAGCCTCTGAAATAGAACATCTTCGGATCCAACAACTCAGTGCCGAGGCTCCTTCCTCCGGCATACGGCTTGCTGCCGTCAGTCCAGTCTCCCAGGCTTCCTGGTCCGTGTGCTCATCTACTTGCGCGCCAGGCATGCGCGCGAGTCCCATGACTGCGCCAACTGTGATGGCGCGGCCTCGTAGTACACGCCCCTGTGGCGGTACCTGAATCCGATCAGCTAAACCCTCGTACGACGCGAGGAACTCCAATGTATCCTCCACGTCCGTGTCCGAGGATAGCTCCATAAAGCTCCCCATCCAGTTGCGGTAAAGCCGCATGCACTTCTTCGTAGAGCCCCATCTCACGGAGGAACTCCTCATCAACAAAAACGGTAGGCAAAACTCACACCTACTGTACAGCCTATATCTGATTTCAAAATCCAACTTTTCGGACTGGTCCACACAGATCGACATTGTACGCAGCAAAAAACTCAAATTCAAACTGGCGCGCGTGTCCTGTCACGCGCGAGCACGGGCAGATCTAGATCTAGGATTCTACTGAACAATTGGCACACCAAAACTGATCCAATTACGCTGAAATTTGAACAGTAGTTACCTGCACTGAGATCTACGTTCTGGTTGAAATTCACGAAATTCTGGGTGTGCGGCGGCGCGGCGGCAGTGGCGGCGTCGGCGGTGGTGGCTTGGTGGCTTTGGTTTTTGTGTTAGAGAGATAAGTGAAAATGAAAGTGACACAAATTACCCCACATCACATATTTATAGTAAAAAAGCCCACATGCATGCATGGCCCAAAACTACATGGGCCCAAACTAAAACTAAACCTAAAACTAAAACTAAACTAAAACTAAGCAAACTAACATATGAAATAAAACTAAGTTAAGTTTGTCGGAGTACCTTCCGACGAGTGCTTTGTTTAACGTCGTTAGCTCGACGCAAATGTGCACTCATAGCGCACGGTCTCCTCCCCCACACTTGAACTTTTGCCTCCTTCCGTATTATCATCTTTTCTGCATGGCAAAAATTCAAGAGAGTCAGTATAAGTAGATAAAACGTAATAATATGATCGGAGGGAAAGTGATAGAAAACGCGAAATTTGCGTATTAGGCCCTTCGATGCGCCAGTCCTTGCGCAGGTTATCTCTCGCGCGTCCTTGAGTCGCGCTGCTCTGTTTGCATGATCATCCTGCGCACCGCATCTGCGTTTCGATGCTGTTCCCAAGTGTCGTGTTGCTCTCGGCTTCGGTCTCTGCTCTTCTTATCGGGTGGCTTATTCTTTATATTGTTCTGGCGCGCCAAAGGCGTAGTCTTCTGGCTGGCGCGCATCATCACAGAATGCGTCGGTCTTGGTGCCTTGTTTTCCCGATCATTTACCAATGGTTCCTCGGACAACCTGATTCTGTTGATGACATCTAATCTGAGTATGTGCTTTTTATCTTGTAGTGTCACCATACCTTTACCGACATCTATGCATACTTGCGCGGTTCTCATGAATGGTCGGCCAAGCAACACAGTTTCTCGGTTTCAGTATTCGGCTTGTTCATGTCGACTACATAAAAATCTGCTAGAAACTTGAGTTTGCCGACATTAGTCAAAACATCTACTATCTTCCCCTTTGCTTCGGTCCGTGAGTTATCCGCAAGTAACAGAGCAATATCTGTCGGTTCTAGAGGTCCCATTGATGATGCAGAGTATAGCGAATATGGTAGCAAATTAACCGAGGCTCCCAAGTCTAACATGCACTCGCTAACCAGGGTGTCTCCAATAAAGCACGGAATGGTAAATTCCCGGATCAGCGAGTTTCTCTGGTAATTCTGGGGCTAAACACAGCCTTAGACTGGCTTGGAAATCATCTAGCATGATTTCATCCTTATTCCTCTCTGGTGCGTCAGGGTTGATGCGTGTAAAGACTGGTGCAACAACTGTTTCTGTACTCAACTCTGCTGCGTCATTAGTAACGTGTGTATCAACTGGCGCGCTAGTATTGTCTGGTGTGGCGCGTCCATCTGAACCATGTTGATACTTCCCTTTCGGATTCTGAATGACTTGAGAGGGCAGGTTACCATCACTAGCCTTCAATTCATTCACAGCGGTGGCAATCTGGGTGAGTTGGTTTTCGATCAACTTGAACCTCTTATCGTTCTGTTCTTCATTCCTTCGCACTGTCTCAGCCAACTGACCTACTATCTCTTCTAGTGATTTCTTGGGTGGCTGCTGGTTGTACTGCACTGGTCCTTCAGCGCGTTTATGTGGCGGGTTATAAGCAGCAGCTGGCGCGTAAGGTCGCGCGCCAGTGGGTGCATTAGGTTGCGCGCGCCAGTCAGCGCGCGGTCTCTGGAAATTCTGCTCATTCTTCCAACTAAACCCATTCTCAGCCAATCCAAATCTAGGCTGTCCTTGCCTAGCTTGTCCATTATTCCATCCACCCACAGCATTAACATCTGCGTGTTCTTCAAACAGGGTGGGGCATGCGTCAGTCAGGTGGTCTGTGGCGTGACAGAATTCGCAAGTTCTAGTATCGATGCTTTGTTTCATCATCAACTTCTGCATCATATCCTTCAATTCCTTGATCTCTCCGGTTACGTCTACTTGATGCAGTGATCTGGCGCGACTGTTCTCTAACGAAACCTGATATCTTTACTGGTCGGCGTGTCTTCTATTAGCTTCCATACATCCTCCGGGTACATGTTCCTCACGTTGCCTCCTGCGCAAGCGTTCAACAACCTGAGTTCCATCTCAGTTAGTCCGTTGAGGAAGTTCTCTATCAACACATGTTGCGGGAGTCCATGATTGTAGCAGTTCGCTTCAAGTTCCCTGAACCGCTCATAATATTCGGACAATGACTCACCGTGCAACTGCTTCTTGTAACTCGGGCCAAGTCCTTATTGACCCCGGAGCTAGCCCCATTAACCATTGTCGAGCTGAATCACATAGAGAGAGAATGGGAAAGCTCTCAACTTCAGCAACTCAGGATCCTCGTTCGCATTCCTCATGTTCTCGCAAATGGCCGCGAACTCTCTGACGTGTTTGACTAGGTTCTCACTAGCCATACCATGGAACTTTGGTATGTAGTGAACAAGCTGACACCGTAGCTCAAAGTGACCGTCTGGGGGCAATACGATGCACCATGGTTGATTAACGGCTTGAGGAGCCGACATCTCTTTGATGGTGCGTCGCGCCACAGGTTGGGCAGGCACGCGCGCGACAGGTGGTGGCTGATGGAGCGTATTTATACGATCCATCATTGTCTTATTTCCATCTATTTTATATGTTTTGTTTGAGAAATATTACCTTTTCGTAATGTTTTGCATTTCAGGCATATTATGACTGCAAGAGAGCTTTTACACGCTAATGGAGCATTTTAGGCGAATTCGGATCAAAAAGATGAAAAAAGGAGCTGGATGACATCATGCTGACGTCAGACATGGACGCTGAAGAGATTATTTCCGCGGACGCGAAGGAATTAATTAAATCCTTAAGGGTCCGCGGGAAATATTCATTAAGGGTCCGCGGATATGTCTGGCCCAGCCCAATTCGACATCTCTAGCTACATTATAAATAGGGTGTTAACCCTAATTCAAAAGGGAGCCTGGACGGCCATCAGCATAGTTTTCTTCTTCAAACTCAGTTTTAGTTTAATGTTTTGTAGTAGTAGTAGCTAATTTCCCTACAGTTTGGGGAATTGAGTTGCAACTTTGCATGAGTCCATTGAATAGCATGTTTTAATTTAGTGAATTCTGTTCTTGTTATGTATTGCATGCTTTGTTATTTGCCTAACTCAGCCTAGCGGTAAACTTAGGTTTATATCAATTGTATGATATCTAATTGAACTGTCATCGTAGTAAAGCCTAGCGGTGGAGCTATTGTGGTAGTTGGATTAGGTTATTGTTACATCTTTTGAGACTCTAGCGGGTAATCGAAGGTAGAACTAGAATTAGGTAACAACCCTAGCGGGACTATCTAATTAGAACAATTATAATTTACTAGATTGATGCATGTCTGGTCTATGATTACTGGTTGTAACAAATTCCCTGAACTGTGTTTTTTCTTTTATTAGTAGTTTTAGTTTTCAAACCTTTCAAAACCCCCTTGATAGGAGTAGGATTAGCTAGTAGCATAACTCTTAGACTAGATTACTTTCCCTTGGGTTCGACCCTGCTTACTACTGTACTAGTATTGAGTAGGAATATAAATTTAGATTTGCAGTGCACAACGTCGTTGGGTCGAAGTTTAAAGTGAATGTTTAATCGTTGAGATATGCTATATTACACTATTAGAAGTGATAATGAAGTTATTAGTCATACAATCGACTAATTTATCATGTTCGTGAAGGCTTTAAAGACGAACTTTAGAGTACACTAGCACTTTGCTTCAAAATGAAGCAAACTTGAGTCGAACTTTCAAGTGAATGTTTAATCATTGAGTTTATGCTAAATTACACTATTAGAAGTGATAATTAGTCATACAATCGACTCATTTATCATGTTCGTAAAGGCTTTAAAGACGAACTTTAGAGTACACTAGCACTTTGCTCCAAAGTGTTGCGAACTTGAATCAAACTTTCAAGTGAATGTTTAATCGTTGAGTTATGCTATATTACACTATTAGAAGTGATAATTAAGTGATTAGTCATAAAGTCGACTCATTTATCATGTTCGTAAAGGCTCTAGACATGAACTTTAGAGTACTCTAGCACTTTGCTTCAAAGTGAAACAAACTTGATTCGAACTTTCAAGTGTATCGTTTAATCGTTGAACTATGCTTTATTAGACTATTAGAAGTGATAATGAATTGATTAGTCATACAATCGACTCATTTATCATGTTTGTAAAGGCTCTAGACACGAACTTTAGAGTACACTAGCAATTTGCCTTCAAAGTGAAGCAAACTTTATTCGAACTTTCAAGTGAATTATTAATCGTTGAGTTATGTTCTATTACACTATTAGAAGTGATAATGAAGTGATAAGTCATACAGTCGACTCATTTATCATGTTCGTAAAGGCTTTAAAGACGAACTTTAGAGTACACTAGCACTTTGCTTCAAAGTGAAGCAAACTTGAGTCGAACTTTCAAATGAATGTTTAATCGTTATGTAATGGTATATTACACTATTAGAACTGATAATGTATTGATTAGTCATACAATCGACTCATTTATCATATTCGTAAAGACTTTAAATACGAACTTTAGAGTACACTAGCACTTTGCTTCAAAGTTAAGCAAACTTGATTCGAACTTTCAAGTGAATGTTTAATCGTTGAGTTATGCTCTATTACACTATTAGAAGTGATAATGAAGTGATAAGTCATACAGTCGACTCATTTATCATGTTCATGAAGGTTTTAAAGACGAACTTTAGAGTACACTAGCACTTTGCTTGAAAGTGAAGCAAACTTGAGTCGAACTTTCAAGTGAATGTTTAATCGTTATGTAATGGTATATTACACTATTAGAAGTGATAATGTAGTGATTAGTCATACAATCGACTCATTTATCATGTTCGTAAAGGCTTTAAAGACGAACATTAGAGTACACTAGCACTTTGCTTCAAAGTGAAGCAATCTTGAGTCGAACTTTCAAGTGAATGTTTAATCATTATGTAATGGTATATTACACTATTAGAAGTGATAATGTAGTGATTAACCATACAATCGACTCATTTATCATGTTCATAATGGCCTTAAAGACGAACTTTAGAATACACTAGCACTTTGCTTCAAAGTGAAGCAAACTTGAGTCGAACTTTCAAGTGAATGTTTAATCGTTGAGTTATGCTCTATTACACTAATAGAAGTGATAATGAAGTGATAAGTCATACATTCGACTCATTTATCATGTTCATGATGGTTTTAAAGACGAACTTTAGAGTACGCTAGCACTTTGCTTCAAAGTGAAGCAAATTTGAGTCGAACTTTCAAGTGAATTATTAATCGCTGAGTTATGTTCTATTACACTATTAGAAGTGATAATGAAGTGATAAGTCATACAGTCGACTCATTTATCATGTTCGTAAAGGCTTTAAAGACGAACTTTGGAGTACACTAGCACTTTGCTTCAAAGTGAAGCAAACTTGAGTCGAACTTTCAAGTGAATGTTTAATCGTTATGTAATGGTGTATTACACTATTAGAAGTGATAAGTCATACAATCGACTCATTTATCATGTTCGTAAAGGCTTTAAAGACGAACTTTAGAGTACACTAGCACTTTGCTTCAAAGTGAAGCAAACTTGAGTCGAACTTTCAAGTGAATGTTTAATCGTTGAGTTATGATCTATTACACTATTAGAAATGATAAAGAAGTGATAAGTCATACAGTCGACTCATTTATCATGTTCATGAAGGTTTTAAAGACGAACTTTAGAGTACGCTAGCACTTTGCTTCATAGTGAAGCAAACTTGATTCGAACTTTCAAGTGAATGTTCAATCGTTATGTAATGCTATATTACACTATTAGAAGTGATAATGAAGTGATTAGTCATACGATCGACTCATTTATCATGTTCGTAAAGGCTTTAAAGATGAAGTTTAGAGTACACTAGCACTTTGCTTCAAAGTGAAGCAAGTTTGAGTCGAACTTTCAAGTGAATGTTTAATCATTGAGTTATGCTATATTACACTATTAGAAGTTATAATGAAGTGATTAGTCACACAATCAACTCATTTATCATGTTCGTAAAGCTCTAAACACGAACTTTAGAGTACACTATCACTTTGCTTCAAAGTTAAGTTAACTTGATTCGAACTTTCAAGTGAATGATTAATCGTTGAGTTATGCTCTATTACACTATTAGAAGTGATAATGAAGTGATAAGTCATACAATCGACTCATTTATCATGTTCGTAAAGGCTTTAAAGACGAACTTTAGAGTACACTAGCACTTTGCTTCAAAGTTAAGCAAACTTGATTCGAACTTTCAAGTGAATGATTAATCGTTGATTTATGCTCTATTACATTATTAGAAGTGATAATGAAGTGATAAGTCATACAGTCGACTCATTTATCATGTTCGTAAAGGCTTTAAAGACTAACTTTAGAGTACACTAGCACTTTGCTTCAAAGTGAAGCAAACTTGAGTCGAACTTTCAAGTGAATGTTTAATCGTTGAGTTATGCTATATTACACTATTAGAAGTGATAATGAAGTGATTAGTCATACAGTCGACTCATTTATCATGTTCGTAAAGGCTTTAAAGACGAATTCAGAGTACACTAGCACTTTTTTTGTTAAAACTGGCTCATGCTAGGGCCTTCAGGGAAGAATATCAGCCTCTAAAGCAAACTTTACTGGAGAAGGCAGCTTTGAAAAGTTTGTAGTGATGGTGTTGTTTCATGTCCAAGCAAAAGCTAGAGATGGAGACGCAACAATGATTGGAATTGCTTGAAAACAGGGCCGACAACACATTTGTTGAATGATGCGCCATTGACGAGCTTCAAACCAAGGGAAGCTTCCTTTACAAAGAATGTCCATATCCTCATAATGACTTTGAATGCAAGAAATGTTGCAACATATATAATCAGGGATGCAAGGGAAAGCATGCACCAGATTAGGATGGCTTTGTCATTAGAAACAAAGGAAAGACCAAGCATAAAAACAGCCTTGTGATCTCTAAATATGATACCAGTAGAGCACTGAGTAAATTTAGAAACCATAGAACAAGTTGCAGTTATACCTTTGAGAAAGGAAGCCATCTGCTAGGAGCAACTCTGGTGCGAGGCTGGGGAATCTCAAATCTGCTGCAAATATTAGATATATTATTCCCAACACTTTTGAAACTGGTGATCAAACCCGACAGAGATGAGATCCAGTGTTAATGTTGGAAACGCAGTCTACAGACACATTGTTATATCTTGACTCATTTCTGAATCTCCATAACTCCCAAATCGAGGCAGCTGCAACCAGAACAACAACATTGTTGTAGAATGACTTGCTGCCACCTGGGATGATCCAGTCATTGCTAAGTTGAGCAAAGGATGAAGGACACTCTTTGTTGCAGACGCTCGCCATAAAATTCCAGACTTTAGAGGCTGTTTGCCTGAAAAGAAGATATGATCCAAGGATTCAACTTCAGGGGAAGAGCAGCACTGACACTTCGAAGCAAGAGATAATTTTGTAAAGCTCTGCAGCTTATCATCTGTAGGAAGGGCTTTATGCAGAATACGTCATAGAAGGGTGCTGAACTTAGTAGGGATCCAAGCCTGCCAAATATGATCAAAAGAGGGACACTTTGGACAGACAAGCCTACGTTGTTTGTAGTAAGAGGAAGTGCTAAACTTACCATCTTTTATAACTCTCCAATAAAGAGTATCTTCATGATCAGATAAAGTATATTGTTGCAGAGATATGGCAATGGGACGAAGGTCTGAGTTGAGAATATCCTCCATGAGGCTAGAATCATTTTTTATTTGAGCCACTGTGATTCCTCTAAGCGACTTTTTTGTTATTCGATCAATCCATTCAGCTACGTGATCTATGGTGGAATTGCCCTTTCCAAAATCCCATGCAGACTCCCTACGGAGCCTAAGAACCATATTCTTTATGTATTTCCAATTAAAGGACTCACAATCCAAACCATTTCGCTTTTTTCTAGATCTGACGTATTGCATCCAAAGAGAAGAGTTTGAAATATATTTCCAAGCAAGCTTAGCATGAAGGCATTTGCTCATGTCTTTGATGTCTTGGAGTCCAAGCCCTCCTTCATTTTTTGGTGAGCAAACTGTTTTCCAGGCGATCCAGTGTTTGCGTTCTCCAGCGCCTTTGTCCCAAAGGAAATTTCTGATCAGCTTCTGAATGTTACGGACCACACTTCCTGGCACAGGGAGAACTGAAAGGGTATGAAGACTCAAACTGTTAAGAACACTCTGGATTAAAATAGTTCTTCCAGCCATGGAAAGAAAATGTTTCATCCATCCTTCAACTCTGTCTTGAATGTTTTTAACAAGTTACATAAAATCAGCAGCCTCCGCCCTTCCAATGTAAAGATGAGCACCCATGTACCTCATAGGCCAAGAACCTTGTCTAAAATTCGTGGATGGCAGGAGCTCCCTACGTCTTTGGCGAGGGATTCTATCAGAGAAAAAAATAGAGCTCTTTTGTCGATTTATGGTCTGCCCAGACATGTCACAAAATTCCTCCATCAAACTAAGAAAATGCTCCACCGATTTTTTGCTGCCATTTAAAAAGTTAGAATGTCATCAGTGTAAAAAAGGTGGGAAATACATAGGGAATTATATCTAGCAGAGTAGGCAGAGATTCTCCCTGAAGAAAAACCATTATTCAGCATCAAGGATAAATATTCCATAGCAAGAATAAATAAAGAGGGAGATATAGGATCCCCTTGGCGGACTCCTCTGTTTGACTTAAAGAAACCGTACTGGTTTCCTTCCCAAAGAATAGAGTACCAACAGTTTGCAAGGTTTCTGTACATAAGGTCACACCATTGATGACTGAAGCCAAGCTTTCAAAGGACTCTTAGAATAAAACACCATGAGATTTTATCATAGGCCTTAGCTAGGTCAATCTTGAAGATGACATTTCCTCCGAAAGATTTCCAGTGAAAGTCTTGGCAGAGCTCCTGAGCAAGCCCAATAGTGTCATGAGAACTCCTGCCCGGTACGAAACCAGTTTGGGAATTGCTAACCAGCTTGGGGAGGAGAGGCTTTAAGCGATTATCAGTAACTTTGAGATAATCTTATGAACCACATTACAAAGGCTTATAGGACGCAGGTCACTAAAAGATGAAGCATTGGGACATTTTGGAATTAGAGCCAGGTGGGTTGCTGAGATAGCCTTAGGAAGGATTCCTCCTTGGAAGAAACAATGGATAGCTAATAATAGGTCTTGTTTAATAATCTCCCAACGTTGCTGATAAAAACTGCTACTGAAACCGTCCGGACCTGGAGCACTAGAGGTATCAATCGAGAGAACAACTTCCCTAACTTCTTCCATAGTAGGGAGCATGCAGCAGCGAAGATCTTCTTCTTCAAACACCTGAACTCTGGGATGGAGCGTGAGGTGCTGGTTATTAATTTCAGGAAAAGAGCCCAGAATATCTTTGAAATGAATCTCTGCAACATTTCAAGGAACGTCTGATTTTAATGGCAGCATGAAAAATAGTAGAATTTCTATCACCTTCCTTGAGCCACTGCATCTTAGTCTTGTCCGCTAACATGTCGTGTTGAAATCTGATAATTTGCATTAAGTCTGATTTTTTTTCCACCAGCTCTGTCTTCGTAGCTTCAGACCAAGTATTGGATAAAGATTCCTCAAGAAGACTGATATCATGTTTAATAGCCTTGATTTTCTTATTGAGGTCCCCAAACGAATTCCAGTTCCATATCTTCAACATTCGTCTGAGTCTAGAAGGCTTAGTAGCAAAACTCTGCAAAGCATTACCAAAACTAGGCAAATCCCAACATTGCTTCACAGCATGAAGAAAATCATTATGAGAAGCCCAAATTCTCTGATAGCAAAATCTAGCTTTCCTCTTTATAACAGTTTCAAATTGAATCATAATGCGGGAGTGATCAGAACATAACCTTTCAAGGTGCTGAACCATAACTGGTGGGAAGGTGGCCATCATTTCCCCATTAATAAGGACCCTGTCCAACCTTTTACTAATCCTGTTGCTTCCAGATTGATTAATGCTCCATGTGAATTTGTGTCCTGTATAGCCTGGGTTTGTCAAACCAGCCATATTAATGAAATTACCAAAATCATATATAGACCCACTATTATGCCTTGTTCCTCCTCTCTTCTCATCCCAACTAGTAATGGCATTAAAATCACCAGTGATCATCCAAGGAAACGACATCCCCTGACCAAAGTTAGATAATTCTTCCCAGAGTAATCTTCTGATAAATTCTCTTCGTGTTAGCATAAACACAACTGCAGACAAAACTCTGAGAAGAGGAGGACTCTGTGACTAAAGCAGTAACTTGTTGACGGCTATCACCAATGATGTGAATATCCACGGTATCTTTCCATGTAATCCAGATTTTAGACTCAGATAGATTTCCAATAGCATGACCATGAAAATTTACATAGTTAGCAAGTAATGGAAGATTACTAATATCTGACATAGGTTCAATAACAAAACAAAGAGATATATTATGCACCTGAATAAGATGGAGGAGGTATTCTTTGGTTTCTTTGTTCCAAATACCCCTAGCATTCCAACATAGGATCTTAATATTCATGGAAGATATTTAGAAAGGCAGTGCTCGCTGCCTGGAGAAGAAGTTATGCATGCCTTAGGGCTTCAGATATAGATAAAGTACTCTCCTTAGGAATGGATATTGTGCCTGCTTTCTCTTGTATATGTTTGTAGTGTTGAAGAGCCTCAGGATGAACATAGACACCAAGTTCCGGATCAAAGAACAATCCGCTCTTAAAATCAGACGAAGGAATTTTTATAGGTATGTTGCTTTTCTAATTCCTTGTCCCTGTTATTACTCAGGATATCACAATTCTCTGAATAAGGGCCATTTGTTTCCTTCACTGGATCAGTGTTAGGTTGAGTGGGAGGAGGCACTGATGTGTCATTAGAGGAAGCCTCATTAGTTGATGGACAACTGGATGTGAGGGACTAATTCATATTGGATGAAGGAAGGGGTCTCTCAACTTCAATAATCCTTTGAGGGTATTCATGATTATCATTTCCTTCAAAAATGACAATTGCAACGTTGTCTTGATTAGTTTGTTTCGAAGTGCTAGGCTGTTCAGTATGACTTGGGGAATTAGTTGGAGGTGTGGAAGAATTTGTTTGAACAGTGTTGTCCTCCTTTGCAATAAATTGTTTCCCTACACGGTTCCAATCAAAACTCCCTTTATCTTTTACCGTGTTCCCATGTGCCTCAATAGAAGGAATACCTTGTTTGTCCTCCCCACTAGGATCTTCAGAAGTGACAGCAACAATACCTTTCTTTTTAACCGTTCTCCATTCTTTGCCTAGTTCACTGTAAGCTTGGGATACTGTTTTAACGGGCTGATCAATACCGGTACCCAAATTTTGAGCACTCTGATTCATATTGGCATGCTTCTTCCTGTAATTCGCCATAACATGGCCATGAAATTTGTAGAAAGAGCAGTAACTAATATTTCCTTCCAACTCAATCTTTTGCCAGAATCCACCATTATTAGGAACATCAATCCAAACTCGATCAGGTATATAATCAGTGACATCAACTTTAATACATGCTCTAGCAAATCTCATTGAGGCACACGCCTTAGTTCTATCATCAATATCCAGAAAATTTGCAAAGGAGTTCACTATACCTTTAATGTATTTCTTGTGGAAAAAAGGTGGAGGCAGCTTGGGCAGTCTGATCCATTTAGTAACCAAGGTCGGCTCCTTGCGATAATCGTAGTTGACGAGCACGTCGTTGAGTGCTGCAAATTTGTCCCGACTCTCCTTACTAGTATAGTATTGGCAAGCTGGGGTCGAATCCACAGGGAACGGTGGAAGTCTCTTTTCAACTACAAACTAAAGAATTGGGGTTGTGCATAAGAACAATTAAAAGAAAGAAAAACTGCTGCGCAAGTACAACTGGCACACACACAGACAGCAAGTATAAAAGGTGTAAATAAAGATGCAAGAGATGAGCTCGGTTCAGATTCTTCACTCTGAATTCTATGTTTATCATCGGTCACTAATGGTACATGATAAAATTGTCCACGTAGATTAAGGTCCTGTCACAGCTTAATAACCTACACATACATTCCGGTCAAAGTCTGTATGATATTACTACTCAATCTAGTCTAGTCAATAACGAATCCGGTCAAGGTAGCTACTGCCTATTCTAGTGTTACTCCTATCATTCACAGTCACGTACCTCTGATAGTTTAACTATAGATAATAGATTCTACAACTAAGTCTGCGGTGCAAGGCTTCGCTTACTTGTCTAACCTAATTATCATGCGAGTGAGTTCGGAATAATAATACTAAACTTTAATCATGTAAATTAAGAACAAGACCTCAAAACATATTATTCATAGATCAAAATCCAAACCGAGTTCAGTGAGTTTAGCTACTCATACTGATTGAATACATCTCAAGAATAATTAAATAACAACTGAAATAACAAGACGAATCGGTATGGTGCGTCGTCAGGCTCGCGTGACAGCTTGCGCGCGTCAGAATTCTGCTCTGAGCCGTTTGGTCCCTTCTGCGTGTCTCTTTGTGATCTCGATAAATCTTTGTATTTATAGTCTTGCCTCCTAGGGTTTCCACGAATATTTAGGCAAGGATATCTGTAGGAAATCATTTATATCACTAAAAATCAGCTTAGGAAATATGTAATCTCCAAAAACTGAACTTAGAAATATTCTTCGCGCGTGATGACATCATCGCTACGAATATCTCGCTGTCTGCTGACATCACCATTTTGCTGTCTTCTGCGCGACCCACACTCGCGCGCCATAGTGCTCGCGCGCTAGTGATCTTCTGTCCTTGTTGTCAAGTTGTTGTCTTTTGTTCTGGAAATTGTTACGTTTTTGTTCTAACTCATCTTTTAGACCTGAGATACAAAACTACACCAAAAGCGCAATCTTATAATGAAATATGTTAGAATATGAGCAATGTAAAGGACTTAAAGTAGCGTACAACTGTGCTCTATCAGTAGTCTACTGTATAACGGAACAGTCTAAACATGGCGTGTTGAATCTTCTTAAGAGGGCAAGTTAGTGCAGCAACCATGTCTTCCTCCGAATCAAGAATCACGACCAGATGTCTTCCATCCCAGATTTCGCTAAGTGTAGCTCTTCCCTTGATTTTCCAATTGGTCTGAAGAGTTTGTTGGATGATGTCGATAGATGGTCTGCCCATGGTGAATTTAGCCTCCAAAGAGTACTGATAACAGCGAAAGCCGGCCTCAACCTCCGATAGGGAGAAGTGAACCGAAGGATAGCCATCGACTGTACTGTACTGCCGATTAGGAAGGGGAATTTTAGGAAATCGAGGTTTGAGTGTAGGCCGATTGACTTCCGCAGCACCGGTGAGCTTCTCCGCATATGATACTGAGCTTGTTCGTTCAGGGTCCGGTGGCTAAGGCCAAGGCTAATTGGAATTGACGGTGATGAGGCCATCTGGCCGGCAGAAACCCTAGAACTCACAATCGCCAAAATCGCAAGTGCTGGTCAACTCACAATCGCCAAAATCGCAAGCGCTGGTCAACGCCAAAATCGCAAGCACTGAGCATGAGAAAAAGGGTGGTTGTCAGTTTGGAACAAAATTGATAGAGTGCTTTTGTACGCTACTTTAAGTCCGTTACATTGCTTATATTCTAACATATTCTAGTATAAGATTACGCTTTTGGTGCAGTTTTGATTACAGGCTGATTAGAGGAGTTAGAATAAAAATGCAACAAGAAGGCTGAATCTCGGAGGAAAAGACAACAATGTGACAACGAAGGACAAAAGACCACTAACACGCGAGCACTATGGCGCGTGAGTATGGGTCGCGCAGAAGATAGTAAAACGATGACGTCATCACGCGCAAAGAATATTTCTAAGTTTGGTTTTTGGAAATCAAATATTTCCTAAGCTGATTTTTAGAGATGAAGATGATTTCCTACAAATATTCTTGTCTAAATATTCGTGGAAACCCTAGGAGGCAAGACTATAAATACAAAGCTTCATGGGAATCAAAAATGTGCGTACTTGGAGAGAGAAAGAGCAGAATTCCGGCCGAGCCGTGCGCGCGAGCTGTCACGCGAGACTGACGACGCATCACTCGTATTTGTGTTATTATTTTAGTTGTTCGATAATTACTCCTGAGATGTATTCATTCAGTATGTGTAGCTAACTTACTGAATTCGGTTTGGATTTGAATCTATGAATTATATGTTTTGAGGTTTTGTTCTTGAATTGCATGATGAAGTTTAGTATTATTATTCCAAGCTCAAATTACATGATAATTAGGTTAGACAATTAAGTGAAGCCTTGCACCGCAGACTTAGTTGTAGAATCTAGTATCTATAGTTAAACTATCAGAGGTACGTGACTGTGAATGATAGGAGTAACACTAGAATAGGCAATAGCTACCTTGACCGGATTTGTTGTTGACTAGACCAGGTTAAGTAATAATATCATACGGACCTTGACCGGAATGTATGTGTAGGTTATTAAGTTGTGACAAGACTGATAGAGTGTAGTTGTACGCTACTTTAAGTCCTTTACATTGCTCATATTCTAACATATTTAAGTATAAGATTACGCTTTTTGGTGTAGTTTTGTATCTCAGGTCTAAAAGATGAGTTAGAACGAAAATGCAACAAGAAGGCTGATTTCCAGAACAAAAGACAACAACTTGACAAACAAGGACAGAAGACCACTAGCGCGCGAGCACTATGGCGCGCGAGTGTGGGTCGCGCAGAAGACAGCAAAACGATGACGTCAGCAGAAAGCGAGATATTTGGAACGATGACGTCATCACGCGCTAAAGATATTTCTAAGTTCAGTTTTTGGAGATTTAATATTTCCTAAGCTGATTCTTAGAGATATAGATGATTTCCTACAGATATTCTTGCCTAAATATTCGTGGAAACCCTAAAAGGCAAGGCTATAAATATCAAGCTTGATGGGAATCACAAGGGAGAGATTTTACACACACGCATACTTAGAGAGCAGAACTCCGACGCGCGCAAGCTGTCACGCGAGCCTGACGACGCACCATACAGATTTGTCTTGTTATTTTAGTTGTCATTTAATTATTCTTGAGATGTATTCATTCAGCATGAGTAGCTAAACTCACTGAACTCGGTTCGGATTTTGATCTATGAATAATATGTTTTGAGGTCTTGTACTTGATTTACATGATAAGTTTAGTATTATTATTCCGAACTCAATTGCATGATAATTAGGTTAGACAATTAAGCGAAGCCTTGCACCGCAGACTTAGTTGTAGAATCTATTATCTATAGTTAAACTATCAGAGGTACGTGACTATGAATGATAGGAGTAACACTAGAATAGGCAGTAGCTACCTTGACCGGATTCGTTATTGACTAGACTAGGTTGAGTAATAATATCATACAGACTTTGACCGGAATGTATGTGTAGGTTATTAAGCTGTGACAGGACCTTAATCTACGTGGACAATTATATCATGTACCATTAGTGACTGAGGATAAACATAGAATTCATAGTGAAGAATCTGAACCGGGCTCATCTCTTGCGTATTTAATTACACCTTCTATACTAGCTTTATGTGTGTGCGCCAGTTACACTTGCGCAGCAGTTTTCTTTCTTTTAATTGTTTACTCACGCACAACCCCAATTCTTAGTTTGTAGATTGAGAAGAGACTTCCACCGTTCCCTGTGGATTCGACCCCAGCTTGCCGATACAATACTAGTAAGGAGAGTAGGGATAAATTTGCAGCACTCAACGACGTGCTCGTCAAAGACCTTAACCTACGTGAACATTACATCATGTATCTTTAGTGACCGAGGATAAACATAGAAATTCATAGTGAAGAATCTGAACCGAGCTCATCTCTTGCATAGTTATTTATCGTCTTTCATACTTGCTATCTGATTGTGCGCCAGTTACACTTGCGCAACAGTTTTCTTTTCTTTTACTTGTTTTCACTCACAACCCCAATTTTAGTGGTAGATTAAAAGGACACTTCTCACCGTTCCCTGTGGATTCGACCCCAGCTTACCAAGACTATACTAGTAGGAGAGCCGGGACAAATTTGCAGCACTCAACGACGTGCTCGTCAAAAATCTTCCTTGGATTTTGGTAATTTTAACGAGCACGTCGTTGAGTGCTGCAAATTTATCCCGGCTCTCCTTCTAGTATAGTCTTGGTAAGCTGGGGTCGAATCCACAGGGAACGCTGAGAAGTTAACTTTCGATCTACAACTACAACTGGGGTTTGTAAGTGAAAGTAATTAAAAGGAAAGAAAACTGGCGCACAATCAGAAAGCAGTCACGCAAGAAGTTAATAAATATGCAAAAGATGAGCTCGGTTCAGATTCTTCACTATGAATTTCCATGTTTATCACTGGTCACTAAAGATACATGATATAAAGTTCACACAGGTTAAGGTCCTGTCACAGCTTGATAACCTTCACATACTATCCGGTCAAAGTCCGTATGATATTATTACTCAATCTAGTCTAGTTGACCACGAATTCGGTCAACGTAGCTATCAACTATTCTAGTGTCACTCCTATCATTCACAGTCACGTACTTCTGATAGTTTAACTATAGATAATAGATTCTACAGCTAAATCTGCGGTGCAAGGCTTCGCTTAATTGTTTAACCTAATTATCATGCAACTGAGCTTGGAATAATAATACTAAACTTATCATGCAATTAAGAACAAAACCTCAAAACATGTCATTCATAGATCTGAATCCAAACCGAATTCAGTAAATTAGCTACTCATACTGAATGTATACATCTCAAACATAAATAATGAACAACTATAATGACAAAACAAATCTGAGTGACGCGTCGTCTGGCTCACGTCGGCAGCTTGCGCGCACGGCTAGGTTTGAATTATGCTCTGCCGTTTAGTCCCCTCTACGCGCATCTTTGTGATTTCCATTAAGCTTTTTATTTATAGTCTTGCCTCCTAGGGTTTCCACGAATTATTAGGCAAGAAAATCTATAGGAAATCATCTTTATCTCTAAAAATCAGCTTTGGGAATATTTGATCTCCAAAAACCGAACTTAGAAATATTCTTTGCGCGTTATTACGTCATTGCTTCGGATATTTTGTTGTTTACTGATGTCATCATTTTGCTATGCTGTGCGCGACACACACACGCGTGCCATACTGCTCGCGCGCTAGTGGTCTTTTGTCCTTTGTCGTCACATTGTTGTCTTTTGCTCCGAGATTCAGCCTTCTTGTTGCACTTTTATTCTAACTCTTCTTTTAAACCTGAGATACAAAACTACACCAAAAGCGTAATCTTATACTGGAATATGTTAGAATCTAAGCAGTGTAAAGGACTTAAAACAACATACAAAAGTGCTCTATCAAATTTCCTAATGGATAATGGTCTTCATGATGCGGGATATTCTGGAAATAAGTTCACATGGAGTAAAAATCAAAAAGGTAGCAAGTGTATTTGGATGCGGCTTGATAGAGTTTTACTAAATGGTCTTGCTATGGCTCAATTTCCTGATGTTAAAGTCTCTCACCTGCCTAGGATACATTCTGACCATTGCCCTTTGCTTATCCAATTCAGTAGAAAGGACCGGGTCCACAGTTTTTTCTCGTTCAATCCAGCTTGGGTTGGTCACAGTGATTTTCTTAATGTTGTCCGGGATGTCTGGACAGTTCAACTTCACCGTGATCCTATGATTAGCTGTCACTTAAAGCTGAAGAAGCTGAGGAATCTTCTTAGAAAATGGAACTGGAATACATTTGGGGATATAAATCAGAAGATCATTTCCTTGAGTTCCCAAGTAGAGAATGTTGAGAATCATCTTCGGAACCAATGGTCTATGGAAAAGGAAACAGAGCTGGGTTGTCTTTTAAAAAGATTGAATACTGTTCTGGATGATCGTCAAAGGTTTCTTGATGCAAAATCTCATATTGGTTGGCTTCGCGATGGTGATAGAAATACTAGTCTTTTCCATGCTGCCATCAACGTCAGAAGGTCTTCTAACACTATTAGAGTAACTCTTCCTAATGGGGAAGTCTCTAAGGATAGGGATATTATTGGGGATACTGCTGTTGATTATTTTAAAGATCTCTTGGGCAGCTTCTCCTCCTCCCCTGATCAGTCCTACTTCCATGACATAGAGCCTGGGATCTCGTCAGATGACAATACTTCTTTGTGCCATATTCCGGACAGTGAGGAAGTGTTAGCTGCTGTGTCTAGTCTTCCCAAGACTAGTGCTCCTGGCCCTGATGGTTTTACCAGTGTTTTTTTCCAATCTTGCTGGTCTATCATTGGTTCAGACGTAGTGAAGGTAGTTTAGCAATTTTTCAGAGGTTTTGGGCTGTCGAAAAGGGTTTTCTTCTACTGCCATAACCCTTCTTCCGAAGACAAAGAATGTTACTTCTTTGGATCAGGTTAGACCTATTAGTTTATGCAACTTCATTCATAAAATCATTGCCAAAATTCTGAATGAGCGTCTTCGTCCCATGTTGGATAAAATCATTGGTCTAGAGCAGTCTGGTTTTGTGCCAGGCAGATCAATACATCACTGCATTGCTCTTGCGCATGATCTCACATCTGATATCAATAAGAAAGTTCATGGCCGGAATATTATTGTGATGGTTGATATGGCTAAAGCATATGATAGAGTGTCTTGGAGATTTCTGTTACAGGCCATGAAGGCTCTTAGTTTTAATGAAGGCGTGTGTGATCTGGTTTATCGTTGTATCAGCAACTGCTGGTATTGTATCCGTTATCAAGGAAAGGCTTTCAGGCATTTTAAGTCTAATAGAGGTCTAAGACAAGGAGACCCTCTCTCGCCTAGCTTGTTCATAATTTCTATGGAAATTTTATCTCGTAAGCTTAATGCAGCTGGGAAACCTGGAGGTGGCATGATGCCTTACTAGTCATCTCGGCATGCTCTGGATATTAATCACCTAATGTATGCTGATGATGTTATGGTCTTTACTAATGGGGGAAAGGCGTCCTTTAGGAAGCTTATGCACATTTTTCAGATGTTCTGCGCAAATTCTGGGCGGGTGCTTCAACCTCGCAAATGCAAGCTTTTCTTTTCCAAGCATATTAAAGATGTCAGAAGAGCTCATCTCATTCGATTGTCAGGGTATACTAAGGGCCATTTTCCTCTATTATATCTTAGAGTTCCCTTATTCACAAGCCAACCTAGGATCTCCTATTTCCGAGGGTTGGTGGAAAATATTACTGACCGTCTTGGAGGGTGGTTGAAGAACTTTCTGTCAATGGCAGGCAGATTAACCCTTATAAAGTCAGTGCTCCAAGCACTGCCCATTCATTGCTTATCGGTTCTCCCTGTTCCTAAAGGGATCTTGGTCTCCATTGACAGGTTAATTCGGAACTTCCTTTGGGACAGTGGTTCAGTCTCTCGCCACCACTGGGTAAATTGGACTACTATCTGTAAAGATTTTGCTGCTGGGGGGCTTGGAATTCGTCCCCTTTGCCATGTTATGACTGCCCTGCAAGGTAAATTAGCTTCGAGCTACTTGTGTAATTCTTCCTTATGGGCCAAGCATGCTAGGAGTAGATTCTCCATTACTCGTAAAGGCTCATGCATTTGAACCAAGATAGCTCCCCTTATTTCTAGCATAGCGCTGGACTGCAGCTGGAACATTGGGGATGGGCAGACTTTATGTTCTATTTTCTGCCACAACCTTTCCATTCATTGCCCGAGTAGGTTCAGCCACAAAACCATTAGAGAAGTTCTTAGCAACCCGGTTTGGAGTAGGGATTTTTGTCAACATATGAATCCTAGAGTTTTCAGATCTTTCAATGGTGAATTTTTTGACGATCATCCAGATAAGCTGATTTGGGGAGGAGATCCTTCCGGGTACGTTACTACATCAAACTTTTTAAAATCTTTTATTCCTCCTACTATTTGTGTTAAGAAATTTGAGGTGATCTGGCAAGATTGGCTTCCTATGAAAATCTCTTGTTTTCTGTGGAGGATTTTGCATTCAGCTCTTCCGACGAATGACAATATCATGAGGTTGGGTGTTAATGTGGCTAGCAAGTGTTGTTGTTGCATACAATCTAATTTTGAATCTATGGGTCATTTGTTTTTTGCATAGTGAACCTGCTAGGGTTATTTGGGATTTCCTTTGTCCTCTTTTCCAAAGAGCTCAACCTCCTTCCTTGCATAATTTCTTTTATTTTTGGGGAGTTAGTGCAGACTTCTCAAAATACTTACATTGCTTGGGTTTTGGGCTGGTGAGTTCCTGTCTATGGGAAGTTTGGAATCATAGAAATAAAGTTCGATATGATGGTCAGGATGGTAGTTTCAATAAAGGAACTATTCTTAAGTGGGCTATTTTTCTGTCTTCCATTATAAAGGCTCCTTGTTATCCTGATGCCTTAGCTTTATCTATCAGTAGATCTCTCCATATTAATTTGCCTAAGGCTAAAGGCTGCAGAATTATTTGGCAACCTTGGAAACCTCACTTGTTTGGTAATACTTGCAATGTCGCTTTTTGGATTGATGATGAAAGATCCAGGATGGCAGCAGTTGTTCGTGACAGGTATGGCAGGTTTGTGGCGGCTCTAAAAACTGTTTCTGTTAGTAAACATTTCCTTAAATGTTTATTACATATTCTTCATGAGCTTCATTTGCATGGCATTTGCTATCATTGTATAAGGATGTCTCATGTGGATGTAGACCTTCTAGGCAGTAATGCTTTGATTGATTGGGTTATTTTTCTGATCAAAAGACAGAATGTTCAAAAGCTAAGGCATACTGAGGTTTTTAAGATCAGCCATTCTCTCAACAGGCCGGCATCCGCGCTGTGTTTTTCTACTCGGCTTTTCTTGTTTACTGAACAAAAGGAAGAGCTTCCGAAAGCTATTATTTCTGCACTTGACAATGACTCACATATTCATCCATGCTCTTTTACAGATATTCCTATTGTATTATAGGTCATCTGTTGCCTTTGGCGGGTTCCTGTTGTTATGCAGGTTTTTGTTGTTTGCCGTTTCTCTGTTTGTTCAGCTAGTGCCCGAAATGTGGGCTCAGCTTTTTTATTTTCAATGTTCTGCTTTGGGTATGTCCAGGCACCCTTCTCGTCTGTCCCTCTTGAGAATCATTAACTTCGTTTTTAAATTGGTTTCAACACCAATTGGCGATAGTTAAGCTATCTCAAGGGAAGTGTGTTTGTTTGCTGCACTCTCCTTGGGTTTTTGTAGCTCCTGGTGGTGTAGCCTGATCCTTTTGTACTTGCCACAGTTCGGGCTTTTCGAACTCTTTTTAATAAATTTCCTGGCACCGCCCAGGTTTAAAAAAATAAAAATATTGAACACTCACTTGAAAGTTCTAATCAAGTTTGCTTAACTTTGAAGTAAAGTGCTAGTGTACTCTAAAGTTCGTCTTTAAAGCCTTCACGAACATGATAAATGAGTCGATTGTATGACTAATCACTTCATTATCACTTCTAATAGTGTAATATAGCATAACTCAACGATTAAACATTCACTTGAAAGTTCGACTCAAGTTTGATTCACTTTGAAGCAAAGTGCTAGTGTACTCTAAAGTTCGTCTTTAAAGCCTTCACGAACATGATAAATGAATCGATTGTATGACTAATCACTTCATTATCACTTCTAATAGTGTAATATAGAATTACATAACGATTGAACACTCACTTGAAAGTTTGAATAAAGTTTGCTTAACTTTGAAGCAAAGTGCTAGTGTACTCTAAAGTTCGTCTTTAAAGCCTTTACGAACATGATAAATGAGTCGACTGTATGACTAATCACTTCATTATCACTTCTAATAGTGTAATATAGCATAACTCAATGATTAAACATTCACTTGAAAGTTCGACTCAAGTTTGCTTCACTTTGAAGCAAAGTGCTAGTGTACTCTAAAGTACGTCTTTAAAGCCTTCACGAACATGATAAATGAGTCGACTGTATGACTTATCACTTCATTATCACTTTTAATAGTGTAACAGAGCATAACTCAACGATTAATCATTCACTTGAAAGTTCGAATCAAGTTTGCTTAACTTTGAAGCAAAGTGCTAGTGTACTCTAAAGTTCGTCTTTTAAGCCTTCACGAACATGATAAATGAGTTGACTGTATGACTTATCACTTCATTATCACTTCTAATAGTGTAATAGAGCATAACTCAACAATTAATCATTCACTTGAAGGCTAGAATCATGTTTGCTTAACTTTGAAGCAAACTGCTAGTGTACTCATAAGTTCGTCTTTAAAGCCTTCACGAACACGATAAATGAGTCGACTGTATGACTTATCACTTCATTATCACTTCTAATAGTGTAATAGAGCATAACTCAATGATTAATCATTCACTCGAAAGTTCGAATCAGGTTTGCTTAGTGTACTCTAAAGTTCATCTTTAAAGCTTTTATGAACATGATAAATGAGTCGATTGTATGACTAATCACTACATTATAACTTCTAATAGTGTAATATAGCATTACATAACGATTAAACATTCACTTGAAAGTTCGAATCAAGTTTGCTTCACTTTGAAGCAAAGTGCTAGTGTACTCTAAAGTTCGTCTTTAAAGCCTTTACGAACATGATAAATGAGTCGACTATATGACTAATCACTTCATTATCACTTCTAATAGTATAATATAGCATAACTCAACGATTAATCATTCACTTGAAAGTTCGAATCAAGTTTGCTTAACTTTGAAGCAAAATGATAGTGTACTCTAAAATTCGTCTTTAAAGCGTTCACGAACATGATAAATGAGTCGATAGTATGACTAATCACTACATTATCACTTCTAATAGTGTAATATAGCATTACATAATGATTAAACATTCACTTGAAAGTTCGACTCAAATTTGCTTCACTTTGAAGCAAAGTGCTAGTGTACTCTAGAATTTGTCTTTAAAGCCTTTACGAACATGATAAATGAGTCGATTGTATGACTAATCACTACATTATCACTTCTCATAGTGTAATATAGCATTACATAACGATTAAACATTCACTTGAAAGTTCGATTCAAGTTTGCTTCACTTTGAAGCAAAGTGCTAGTGTACTCTAAAGTTCGTGTTTATTTAATTATTTTATTTTATTTTATTTTAAATATATTATTTATTGATGAGATTCAAAATGCCTGAATCATGGCTAGTACAAGATGATTGGGATGATCCTCAAGTGCCAGCGGTGAGTTATAAAACCCCACCACTTAAAAACACCGAACATATAGTTAGCCCCGCCCAATCTAGACAACACTGAACTCGATACATCTGTTCTAAAAAAAGAACATAGAAACGGTTTAGAAAATAAAACAGCAAAAGAGAGAGAAAATGAAATCATCATAAAAACGAATCATCTCTTGAGCTCGTTGGGAGATGGATGCCATGAAGCGAGGACGGATCATCAGGATCGTCATAAGGCGAGGAGTAATGAGGCAGCCTTAGAAAGTCTTGATTGATACATAATCTGGTAGGACGAGGAAGCGACTGCATGTTATCATAATGAGCTGGGAAGGAGGAGGTCTAGAGCAGGCTTAAAACTGCATGGTTCCTCAAAGGTTCCACCCGAATAATGGAGACGCCAAACCTGATCTTTAGGCGATTGATACCAGCTAGCATTCCCTATGATCTGTTAGTCTGGCCATGGTAGGAACTTTGCACAACATCAATTGCAATATTAAGATCCCTTGTTTTGTTCAAACAGCCAATAAGGAAGGACAAAAACTCAACATCTGAGTTTGTTTTGTGAATTGTGGAAACTTCACCAAAAACAAAAGAGCCATCCCTGTTTCGTACAAGGCAGGCCCCTGCAAGAACATTATCTATATTACCAACATCAATATTCATGCAAGAATTATGAGTACCTGGATCCCAGCATTGCCACCTTCCTCGCACGGTGCTTCTGTTGTCGGAGTTGATTTGAAACCAAAACGCCATCCATCTGTCCTTCCTGTTATTCTCTAAGGATAAAGGAATGCTAGAACGGATGATTCCAGGCCAATGTTGCAGATTATCAGTAAGAGAAGTGATAGTAGAATCATGATACACCTCATTTCGACGCCTCCAAATTAACCAGAGGCCAATAAAAGAGAGAGCAAGCATGAAGTTTTGCACAGAATTCTTAGGATTGTAGCGAACAAACTAGCTGTTGGAATAATCAAGGAGAGAAGAGGGACGGTGGAAAGAGAATCCCTTTGAGAGATAGTCCCAGACTTCCTTAGCCCAGATCCCTTGGAAGAAGAGATGGTCTGCACTCTTCGCACACTTGTGACAGCAATAGCATTGAGAGGTAACGGGGATGCCAATCCTCCTAATATTAGACTCAATGGGAAGACCATTGAGAAACAATCTCCAAACAAACAGGGAGACTTTGGGGGGGATCCAGAGTTTCCATAAGGCCTTAGACCAGTTAAGACTGAGGTGCTTCGTACAAAAGGAGCTGTAGAAGGTCTTAGTGGTCAGGTCATCGGATGAATGACCATTCCACCTCAAGGTATCTCTCCTATTAGACCTTTCCACACTGCCATAGTAATCACTAACTCTGCTAGGAAGAGATAGCATGAGACTAAATCTCTGAAGATCATCATCAAAGACTTCCTAAACACTCCTTCCATTAGCATAGAGAGGGATCGGAACACTATAGTGACGACATAAAGCTTCAAAGGTGGTTGCGCCATTGCCAATATCCAACACTGGATTCTCCTTGACATGAGCTATAAGATGAGATATGGCATTCCATATAGCTGATCCGGTCCTGTGGATGCAGAATCTGGACATAGCATATTTCGACCAAAGAGAGTTCTGATTAACAAAATCCCATGCAAGCTTGCCATGCAAGGCTAGCATAGTGTCATGGAGACTTCGAATATCTAGACCCCCAGACTCTTTTGGGTTGCAGGCTGAGGCATAACGAATCCAGTGATGCTTCTTGTTATTGCCCTGATTCCAAAGAAAGCTTGATATAAGACCTTCCATTTTGCGAAGGATAGTAACAGGGACTGGAAGGACAGCCATGACATGCAAACTCATGTTGTTCAGTGCAGATTGAATTAAAGCAAGTCTTCCGGCCATAGACAACATGTTCCTCATCCAACCACTGATTCTATTCTGAAGCTGAGATAAAAGATACTCAAAATATGTAATCTTGACTCTGCCATTCATTAGGGGAGCACCGAGATAACGGATGGGAAGAGTAGCTTCATTATATTGCGTGAGGCGCGAGACCAAATTTTTGCACCCTTGGTCAGCATGTTTTGAAAACACAAGGAGGCTTTTAGAAGGATTAAGAATCTGACCTGAGGCAGAGCAAAACATATTAAGAATTCTTAGAAGTTCTTCAATTGTCTTAGAGCAATCTTTGGTAAAGAGGAGGACATCATCAGCAAATAGCAGATGATTGACCCTGAGGGCTCCTCGACGGGTGCTATAAGGTTTCATTGCTCCGTCATTGACAGCTTTATTAATGCTTCTGGTGACCCATTCCATGGCTATAATAAACAGACTAGACGAAAGAGGATCACCCTGCCTCACTCCACAGGAAGACTTAAAGAAACCATAACTCTGACCCTGCCACTGAACAGTATACCATATATTGGAGATGCTACAGAACACAAGATCACACATATTCTCATTAAAACCAAGGCAACGCATGGCCCTAATAACAAAGTACCATGAAAGACGATCATACGCTTTTGAAATGTCTAGCTTAATTAAAAGATTACCATGCTTACTCTTTTTGTGTAAATTATGAATAATGTCATGAGCAAGGGCAAGATGAGAGTGTATACTTCTCCCTTTGACAAACCCTGCCTGCTCCTCTCCAATGATCTGGGGCAGATAGATACTCAGTCTATTGTTCAGGATTCTGGAGATGACCTTGTGATTCACATTGCACAGACTTATGGGCCTTAGGTCAGAAATGTTGCTCGCATTAGAAGACTTTGGAATCAGAACAAGGTTAGTAGCAGACCAAGACAATGGAAGTTGACTCCCGACAAAGAAGCTTTGGATGGCTTTCACAAAATCCTCCTTAATACAATCCCAGAACTTTAGATAGAAACGAACTGGAAAACCATCAGGTCCAGGGGCGCTATTCTTATCCATCCCAGTCAGTGTTTCATGGATTTCCTCAGCATCCGAAAGTCTTGTGAGAACATCATTCTGAGAATCATCAATGACGTTGTTATAGAGGCTCATAATGTCCGAATCAGGAGGGGGAGTGTATATGTAAAATAGGTGATTGTAGTAATCCACAGCCTCTTGGCCAATGATATCCCTATCATCAGTTGAGGTCCCATCACTATTACGAAGGCACATGACCACCCTGCTTCTTCTTGCTTTGGTATATGCATGGAAGAAAGCAGTGTTACGATCTCCTTCCTTGAGCCAAGTAATTATGGATTTGTCCTTAGCCATCTTTTCTTTCAACGTGAGAACATCCTCCAAATCAGCTTTGAGCTTAGATAGGTTGCGAAAGGTTTCTTCATCCCACTGATTTTGGAGATCTCTCTCTAGTCTATCAATCTGCTGGTAGAGATTTGTTTCCTTCTTACAAATATCTCCAAAGACCTCCCAGTTCCACTTAGTGATGATGCGCTTCAGTCTTTTTAGCATGAGTCCGAAGTTAACCATGGGAGAATGATGCATGTTTCCTTCCCAAGACGTAGTGATGATACTCTAAAAAATATCATGGCTCTCCCAAATACGTTGGTACTGAAACCTACTCTGACCTTTACTCATAGAACTTGCCTCAAAGAGAAGAGGACAATAATCAGAGAAAACCTTAGTGAGTTGAGTGATTTTAGCAGAGGGATAGGTATTTACATAGTGACCATTGTGGAGGAACCTGTCCAGTCTCTCCATAATGGCATCATCACCTTTCCTGTTATTGGACCAAGTATAAAAATCACCTGTATATCCTGCAACACTAAGGCCAGCTCTCATGATACTGTTATTGCAGTCCATCATTGAGTTTTCTTTAGCAGGGATTTTTCCTTTCTTTTCATTATGATTGCAGATGGTGTTGAAGTCACTAAAGTCCGTGTATGACTAATCACTTCATTATCACTTCTAATAGTGTAATATAGCATAACTCAACGATTAAACATTCACTTGAAAGTTCGACTCAAGTTTGCTTCACTTTGGAGCAAAGTGCTATTGTACTCTAAAGTTCGTCTTTAAAGCCTTCACGAACATGATAAATGAGTCGATTGTATGACTAATCACTTCATTATCACTTCTAATAGTGTAATATAGCATAACTCAACGATTAAACATTCACTTGAAAGTTCGACTCAAGTTTGCTTCACTTTGAAGCAAAGTGCTAGTGTACTCTAAAGTTCGTCTTTAAAGCCTTCACGAACATGATAAATGAGTCGATTGTATGACTAATCACTTCATTATCACTTCTAATAGTGTAATATAGCATAACTCAACGATTAAACATTCACTTGAAAGTTCGACTCAAGTTTGCTTCACTTTGAAGCAAAGTGCTAGTGTACTCTAAAGTTCGTCTTTAAAGCTTTACGAACATGATAAATGAGTCGATTGTATGACTAATCACTTCATTATCACTTCTAATAGTGTAATATAGCATAACTAACGATTAAACATTCACTTGAAAGTTCGACTCAAGTTTGCTTCACTTTGAAGCAAAGTGCTAGTGTACTCTAAAGTTCGTTAAAGCCTTACGAACATGATAAATGAGTCGATTGTATGACTAATCACTTCATTATCACTTCTAATAGTGTAATATAGCATAACTCAACGATTAAACATTCACTTGAAAGTTCGACTCAAGTTTGCTTCACTTTGAAGCAAAGTGCTAGTGTACTCTAAAGTTCGTCTTTAAAGCCTTTACGAACATGATAAATGAGTCGATTGTATGACTAATCACTTCATTATCACTTCTAATAGTGTAATATAGCATAACTCAACGATTAAACATTCACTTGAAAGTTCGACTCAAGTTTGCTTCACTTTGAAGCAAAGTGCTAGTGTACTCTAAAGTTCGTCTTTAAAGCCTTCACGAACATGATAAATGAGTCGATTGTATGACTAATCACTTCATTATCACTTCTAATAGTGTAATATAGCATAACTCAACGATTAAACATTCACTTGAAAGTTCGACTCAAGTTTGCTTCACTTTGAAGCAAAGTGCTAGTGTACTCTAAAGTTCGTCTTTAAAGCCTTACGAACATGATAAATGAGTCGATTGTATGACTAATCACTTCATTATCACTTCTAATAGTGTAATATAGCATAATCAACGATTAAACATTCACTTGAAAGTTCGATCAAGTTTGCTTCACTTTGAAGCAAAGTGCTAGTGTACTCTAAAGTTCGTCTTTAAAGCCTTCACGAACATGATAAATGAGTCGATTGTATGACTAATCACTTCATTATCACTTCTAATAGTGTAATATAGCATAACTCAACGATTAAACATTCACTTGAAAGTTCGACTCAAGTTTGCTTCACTTTGAAGCAAAGTGCTAGTGTACTCTAAAGTTCGTCTTTAAAGCCTTTACGAACATGATAAATGAGTCGATTGTATGACTAATCACTTCATTATCACTTCTAATAGTGTAATATAGCATAACTCAATGATTAAACATTCACTTGAAAGTTCGACTCAAGTTTGCTTCACTTTGAAGCAAAGTGCTAGTGTACTCTAAAGTTCGTCTTTAAAGCCTTTACGAACATGATAAATGAGTCGATTGTATGACTAATCACTTCATTATCACTTCTAATAGTGTAATATAGCATAACTCAACGATTAAACATTCACTTGAAAGTTCGACTCAAGTTTGCTTCACTTTGAAGCAAAGTGCTAGTGTACTCTAAAGTTCGTCTTTAAAGCCTTTACGAACATGATAAATGAGTCGATTGTATGACTAATCACTTCATTATCACTTCTAATAGTGTAATATAGCATAACTCAACGATTAAACATTCACTTGAAAGTTCGATCAAGTTTGCTTCACTTTGAAGCAAAGTGCTAGTGTACTCTAAAGTTCGTCTTTAAAGCCTTTACGAACATGATAAATGAGTCGATTGTATGACTAATCACTTCATTATCACTTCTAATAGTGTAATATAGCATAACTCAACGATTAAACATTCACTTGAAAGTTCGATCAAGTTTGCTTCACTTTGAAGCAAAGTGCTAGTGTACTCTAAAGTTCGTCTTTAAAGCCTTACGAACATGATAAATGAGTCGATTGTATGACTAATCACTTCATTATCACTTCTAATAGTGTAATATAGCATAACTCAACGATTAAACATTCACTTGAAAGTTCGACTCAAGTTTGCTTCACTTTGAAGCAAAGTGCTAGTGTACTCTAAAGTTCGTCTTTAAAGCCTTCACGAACATGATAAATGAGTCGATTGTATGACTAATCACTTCATTATCACTTCTAATAGTGTAATATAGCATAACTCAACGATTAAACATTCACTTGAAAGTTCGACTCAAGTTTGCTTCACTTTGAAGCAAAGTGCTAGTGTACTCTAAAGTTCGTCTTTAAAGCCTTCACGAACATGATAAATGAGTCGATTGTATGACTAATCACTTCATTATCACTTCTAATAGTGTAATATAGCATAACTCAACGATTAAACATTCACTTGAAAGTTCGACTCAAGTTTGCTTCACTTTGAAGCAAAGTGCTAGTGTACTCTAAAGTTCGTCTTTAAAGCCTTTACGAACATGATAAATGAGTCGATTGTATGACTAATCACTTCATTATCACTTCTAATAGTGTAATATAGCATAACTCAACGATTAAACATTCACTTGAAAGTTCGACTCAAGTTTGCTTCACTTTGAAGCAAAGTGCTAGTGTACTCTAAAGTTCGTCTTTAAAGCCTTTACGAACATGATAAATGAGTCGATTGTATGACTAATCACTTCATTATCACTTCTAATAGTGTAATATAGCATAACTCAACGATTAAACATTCACTTGAAAGTTCGATCAAGTTTGCTTCACTTTGAAGCAAAGTGCTAGTGTACTCTAAAGTTCGTCTTTAAAGCCTTTACGAACATGATAAATGAGTCGATTGTATGACTAATCACTTCATTATCACTTCTAATAGTGTAATATAGCATAACTCAACGATTAAACATTCACTTGAAAGTTCGACTCAAGTTTGCTTCACTTTGAAGCAAAGTGCTAGTGTACTCTAAAGTTCGTCTTTAAAGCCTTACGAACATGATAAATGAGTCGATTGTATGACTAATCACTTCATTATCACTTCTAATAGTGTAATATAGCATAACTCAACGATTAAACATTCACTTGAAAGTTCGACTCAAGTTTGCTTCACTTTGAAGCAAAGTGCTAGTGTACTCTAAAGTTCGTCTTTAAAGCCTTACGAACATGATAAATGAGTCGATTGTATGACTAATCACTTCATTATCACTTCTAATAGTGTAATATAGCATAACTCAACGATTAAACATTCACTTGAAAGTTCGACTCAAGTTTGCTTCACTTTGAAGCAAAGTGCTAGTGTACTCTAAAGTTCGTCTTTAAAGCCTTACGAACATGATAAATGAGTCGATTGTATGACTAATCACTTCATTATCACTTCTAATAGTGTAATATAGCATAACTCAACGATTAAACATTCACTTGAAAGTTCGACTCAAGTTTGCTTCACTTTGAAGCAAAGTGCTAGTGTACTCTAAAGTTCGTCTTTAAAGCCTTTACGAACATGATAAATGAGTCGATTGTATGACTAATCACTTCATTATCACTTCTAATAGTGTAATATAGCATAACTAACATTAAACATTCACTTGAAAGTTCGACTCAAGTTTGCTTCACTTTGAAGCAAAGTGCTAGTGTACTCTAAAGTTCGTCTTTAAAGCCTTACGAACATGATAAATGAGTCGATTGTATGACTAATCACTTCATTATCACTTCTAATAGTGTAATATAGCATAACTCAACGATTAAACATTCACTTGAAAGTTCGACTCAAGTTTGCTTCACTTTGAAGCAAAGTGCTAGTGTACTCTAAAGTTCGTCTTTAAAGCCTTCACGAACATGATAAATGAGTCGATTGTATGACTAATCACTTCATTATCACTTCTAATAGTGTAATATAGCATAACTCAACGATTAAACATTCACTTGAAAGTTCGACTCAAGTTTGCTTCACTTTGAAGCAAAGTGCTAGTGTACTCTAAAGTTCGTCTTTAAAGCCTTCACGAACATGATAAATGAGTCGATTGTATGACTAATCACTTCATTATCACTTCTAATAGTGTAATATAGCATAAAACGATTAAACATTCACTTGAAAGTTCGACTCAAGTTTGCTTCACTTTGAAGCAAAGTGCTAGTGTACTCTAAAGTTCGTTTTAAAGCCTTCACGAACATGATAAATGAGTCGATTGTATGACTAATCACTTCATTATCACTTCTAATAGTGTAATATAGCATAACTCAACGATTAAACATTCACTTGAAAGTTCGATCAAGTTTGCTTCACTTTGAAGCAAAGTGCTAGTGTACTCTAAAGTTCGTCTTTAAAGCCTTTACGAACATGATAAATGAGTCGATTGTATGACTAATCACTTCATTATCACTTCTAATAGTGTAATATAGCATAACTCAACGATTAAACATTCACTTGAAAGTTCGACTCAAGTTTGCTTCACTTTGAAGCAAAGTGCTAGTGTACTCTAAAGTTCGTCTTTAAAGCCTTCACGAACATGATAAATGAGTCGATTGTATGACTAATCACTTCATTATCACTTCTAATAGTGTAATATAGCATACTCAACGATTAAACATTCACTTGAAAGTTCGACTCAAGTTTGCTTCACTTTGAAGCAAAGTGCTAGTGTACTCTAAAGTTCGTCTTTAAAGCCTTACGAACATGATAAATGAGTCGATTGTATGACTAATCACTTCATTATCACTTCTAATAGTGTAATATAGCATAACTCAACGATTAAACATTCACTTGAAAGTTCGACTCAAGTTTGCTTCACTTTGAAGCAAAGTGCTAGTGTACTCTAAAGTTCGTCTTTAAAGCCTTCACGAACATGATAAATGAGTCGATTGTATGACTAATCACTTCATTATCACTTCTAATAGTGTAATATAGCATAAACGATTAAACATTCACTTGAAAGTTCGACTCAAGTTTGCTTCACTTTGAAGCAAAGTGCTAGTGTACTCTAAAGTTCGTCTTTAAAGCCTTCACGAACATGATAAATGAGTCGATTGTATGACTAATCACTTCATTATCACTTCTAATAGTGTAATATAGCATAACTCAACGATTAAACATTCACTTGAAAGTTCGACTCAAGTTTGCTTCACTTTGAAGCAAAGTGCTAGTGTACTCTAAAGTTCGTCTTTAAAGCCTTACGAACATGATAAATGAGTCGATTGTATGACTAATCACTTCATTATCACTTCTAATAGTGTAATATAGCATAACTCAACGATTAAACATTCACTTGAAAGTTCGACTCAAGTTTGCTTCACTTTGAAGCAAAGTGCTAGTGTACTCTAAAGTTCGTCTTTAAAGCCTTTACGAACATGATAAATGAGTCGATTGTATGACTAATCACTTCATTATCACTTCTAATAGTGTAATATAGCATAACTCAACGATTAAACATTCACTTGAAAGTTCGACTCAAGTTTGCTTCACTTTGAAGCAAAGTGCTAGTGTACTCTAAAGTTCGTCTTTAAAGCCTTACGAACATGATAAATGAGTCTGTATGACTAATCACTTCATTATCACTTCTAATAGTGTATATATAGCATAACTCAATGATTAAACATTCACTTGAAAGTTCGACTCAAGTTTGCTTCACTTTGAACAAAGTGCTAGTGTACTCTAAAGTTCGTCTTTAAAGCCTTTACGAACATGATAAATGAGTCGATTGTATGACTAATCACTACATTATCACTTCTAATAGTGTAATATAGCATAACTCAACGATTAAACATTCACTTGAAAGTTCGAATCAAGTTTGCTTCACTTTGAAGCAAAGTGCTAGTGTACTCTAAAGTTCGTCTTTAAAGCCTTTACGAACATGATAAATGAGTCGATTGTATGACTAATCACTTCATTATCACTTCTAATAGTGTAATATAGCATAACTCAACGATTAAACATTCACTTGAAAGTTCGACTCAAGTTTGCTTCACTTTGAAGCAAAGTGCTAGTGTACTCTAAAGTTCGTCTTTAAAGCCTTTACGAACATGATAAATGAGTCGATTGTATGACTAATCACTTCATTATCACTTCTAATAGTGTAATATAGCATAACTAACGATTAAACATTCACTTGAAAGTTCGACTCAAGTTTGCTTCACTTTGAAGCAAAGTGCTAGTGTACTCTAAAGTTCGTCTTTAAAGCCTTTACGAACATGATAAATGAGTCGATTGTATGACTAATCACTTCATTATCACTTCTAATAGTGTAATATAGCATAACTAACGATTAAACATTCACTTGAAAGTTCGAATCAAGTTTGCTTCACTTTGAAGCAAAGTGCTAGTGTACTCTAAAGTTCGTCTTTAAAGCCTTTACGAACATGATAAATGAGTCGATTGTATGACTAATCACTTCATTATCACTTCTAATAGTGTAATATAGCATAACTCAACGATTAAACATTCACTTGAAAGTTCGACTCAAGTTTGCTTCACTTTGAAGCAAAGTGCTAGTGTACTCTAAAGTTCGTCTTTAAAGCCTTCACGAACATGATAAATGAGTCGATTGTATGACTAATCACTTCATTATCACTTCTAATAGTGTAATATAGCATAACTCAACGATTAAACATTCACTTGAAAGTTCGACTCAAGTTTGCTTCACTTTGAAGCAAAGTGCTAGTGTACTCTAAAGTTCGTCTTTAAAGCCTTCACGAACATGATAAATGAGTCGATTGTATGACTAATCACTTCATTATCACTTCTAATAGTGTAATATAGCATAACTCAACGATTAAACATTCACTTGAAAGTTCGACTCAAGTTTGCTTCACTTTGAAGCAAAGTGCTAGTGTACTCTAAAGTTCGTCTTTAAAGCCTTTACGAACATGATAAATGAGTCGATTGTATGACTAATCACTTCATTATCACTTCTAATAGTGTAATATAGCATAACTAACGATTAAACATTCACTTGAAAGTTCGACTCAAGTTTGCTTCACTTTGAAGCAAAGTGCTAGTGTACTCTAAAGTTCGTCTTTAAAGCCTTCACGAACATGATAAATGAGTCGATTGTATGACTAATCACTTCATTATCACTTCTAATAGTGTAATATAGCATAACTCAACGATTAAACATTCACTTGAAAGTTCGACTCAAGTTTGCTTCACTTTGAAGCAAAGTGCTAGTGTACTCTAAAGTTCGTCTTTAAAGCCTTCACGAACATGATAAATGAGTCGATTGTATGACTAATCACTTCATTATCACTTCTAATAGTGTAATATAGCATAACTCAACGATTAAACATTCACTTGAAAGTTCGACTCAAGTTTGCTTCACTTTGAAGCAAAGTGCTAGTGTACTCTAAAGTTCGTCTTTAAAGCCTTTACGAACATGATAAATGAGTCGATTGTATGACTAATCACTTCATTATCACTTCTAATAGTGTAATATAGCATAACTCAACGATTAAACATTCACTTGAAAGTTCGACTCAAGTTTGCTTCACTTTGAAGCAAAGTGCTAGTGTACTCTAAAGTTCGTCTTTAAAGCCTTTACGAACATGATAAATGAGTCGATTGTATGTACTAACTCACTCATTATCAACTTCTAAATAGTGTAAATACA